>CM076463.1:3120818-3425818 GCA_038419695.1 Scomberomorus guttatus
ACAGTACAGTCAGACTTACTTTATGCCCACATTAAACCTGCAATAACTTGTCCACAACACTGACATATCATCAGCTTTTAAGTTGATATCTTGATCTTCTTAGCAAATAGTTGCTTATTTACACATCCTGCAGTTACAGAGAGACATTATAAATTTGTTTGCCTTTGGCATCTAACACATCATTATAAAGATATTGATTATAGCCGCTCTCCCTTCCTGAAAATAAATCACTCTTTTCCTGAGTTTCTCAGGATTTCTCGCTTTTTCTTTAATTATACTTCTATATGAAGCATAATTAAAAAAAACACAAATGTAGATTTTCAATTCATCATTAAGGAATCATAATATGTTTATTCTAGTTTTCTGATGTTATTCTTTCATATTAGTTTGATTATGAATTTTAAATATTTTTAGTAGAACAGCCATATGTGTACAGTTTACATTTGCAGATTTTGCACTCTTTGTTCACATTTCTAAAAATATATATTTTGCAACACAGCTGGACTGTAATCTGCCATTTTAGCATGAAAATTAATTTGAAGAAATAACTGCAGCTGAAGCTGATCCATAAGCTGTTGTATTACTGCAATAAAGGCAGTTCAAGGTCAGACTACACCTATGATAGAAGCCTCTAAGTGTGTATACTTCAAAGTGTGAGGATGTGGGTGCACACAGACACACAAGCACACACACGTTAAAAATCCCAAGAAACCGTAGGCGTTCTCCCACAAAACAGCAACATATTATGGTGAGAATTCCCGGGAAATACCAAGATCTTAATTCCAGGTATTCAACCCTCTTCCACGTGTCATGACCTGCACGGTGGTGGTTCCCACATTAACCTGACATACACCAAGTCTTCAATCTATTTAACTTCAGTAACTTCAGTATATCACTTGGTGTGGCTACTGTTACAGTTTTATTTCAAATCAACTACTTTGATCAGATGGTTTGTATCATTTACCACATCACCTGTGGGTGTGGTTTCATAACAATTAACAAATAATTAAATAAATTAAATGAATAATTGTCACATCATTTCACAATCCAAGAGAAATGTTTATCTCTAAGGTGACTATTGTGTCTTGTACAATATGCTGTTTCAATTCACATTTGCATATACTGTTTATACTGTGAACATTTGCACATTCCTGGTCAGTATATTCATTTTAAACTCTAGCAGCTTTTTTCAGTTTTTAACATACTTTACATATTTTTATTGTAAATTTCTATTTTGTATTATTTATGATTACTTGACTTGTGATAGTTGTTTTCTGTCTTACCTTGTATTTTTATTATGCACAACAACATCAAGGCAAATTCCTTGTATGTGCAAACCTACTTGGCTATAAACCAAACTGTGACTGGGTTTGATGTACTCACTCATAGGGAATACTCCTGAAAACAATGTGATCCAGTAGTGTGATCTGTTCTGCCAGCTCCATGGCTGAGAGAGTCTCAAAACACTCCGCTTTAGGACTCTCCGCCTAGAAACACACACACACAAACAAACACACACACACATACCGTTTGTGTACAAAATGTATTTTAATGATACAAAATTTTTAAAAAAACTATTTCTAATAACTACAATACCACACAAACACTAAGTTAACGTCACATACTTGGAATCCAGCTATGACTGTAGATCTTTGATGAGGGTTGTGAGAGAATTTACTACAATTAACTACATTTAACTACAGCTTCATTAAGGGAGGAACTTCTTCATAATATAATAACATAATATGTTATTCTTACCACGATGAAGTGTAGTAGGGGACAGCTTTTCTGTTCCATAACCAGGAGATAAATTATTTCAACAATTGCTTAAAAGGTTTACTCACTATAAATACTGTTTGTTTTATGAATAAAGTAAATAAATAAATCCCTTCAGTTTTGTGTGGTAATAAACATGTGCCAATACAAACCATTTGTAATATGTCCTCTATCTTCAGCTGAGCGTCATCTTGTTCTTCTTGAGAAAGGGCACTGAAGAGCAAAACAGATACTGTTACTTCAAGTGTCCATAGTACTACTGTAGCACTCATAATAATGTGTGTGTGTGTGTGTGTGTGTGTGTGTGTGTGTGTGTGTGTGTGTGTGTGTGTGTGTGGCCATTAACATTATACTACTTGTGTCTTTTATTTCACAGTTTTTCTATTTCATATCTACAGTTCCAGTCAAAAGTTTGGACACAACTTTCCATTCACCTAAATGAGAAAGTGTGTCTAAACTGTTGACTGGTACTGTAGATGATTTTTTTTATAAATAAAATCAAATCTTTTTATTATGATTTATATAAAATCAGAACAAAAATCATGTATTAGAAATGTAAAATTTAAACTTAACAACTTAAAAACAAAAACAAATTTAAAAAACTTCCAGGCGATAAGAATGAATAATTAAAATTAGCTACATATAAAGGATGAAATACTACAATTAAAACATTTGCACATAAAATTGAATGAAATGGACAAAAGATTTAATCTGTTTAAGATGGCATAGCTCCAAAAGTTTATAAAGAGATAGATGGATGATGTTTTTAGTGCGGACTGTACCTTAATATGTTTGATGTAGCTTTCCTCTCTTGGGGCATCAGGTCTGGATCTCGTAGCACCTCTTCCAACAGACTGATCACCCCCATCTTCAGCTCACTGTTCATGTCAAAGTCCTGATGGATAAACACATTTATTAACGTTTAATGCAAGGCAAGTTTATTTTTCTATCACATTTCATACACAAGGGTAATTCAAGGTGCTTTACATAATGCATTCAAACATTAATAAAGAAAAACAGCATAAAGCATAAAACATTAAAATGCAAATTTAAAAGAATAGAAAAAAATACAAAAAGTTAAAAGGAACATCTAGGATTGTCCTATAAAAATCTATGATAAGATTATTCAGAGATATTTTGCTTGATTTAATACTGGTAATAAATATACACATTTTTAAATATTTTTGATCTGTAATATAATTGACATGACAAATATACAGAGTATATTTCTAAACGTTTTTTTTTAAAAAGTCCCATCCATCAAACATTAAGCTCCTAATCCTTTACAGCCACAGTGGCTGCCGTGCACATGAAAAGGATGCCCTCTAATGGACATTTAAACCAGGTGGTGTATTTTTACTTTTTCATATACTGTACAGTACAATTCCATCTTCTTGAAGACAACAGAGGTAAAAAAAAAAAATAGAAACAGTACAGTATCTGCATACAAATGGATATCAAGAGAGAAATCCAGATTCTGATATGATATTTATGAAGTCTATTTAAGGCATTAATAGTAAAGATTATGAGATGAAGCAAATCTGCAGCTGAATCCTCTCCTGGATTCTCAGATGTGAACTTACTTCTCATAATATTTGTAAATTGACTGTACTTGTTTAAAACAGGGAAGAGCTCAGTTTGTTTGCATGTGAAAGAGCTCATTGACCTTAATTTACCGGGAAGTGTTGCTGGCATCCTCTGGGTGGCAGCTTTTATCTTTCTAAACTTCAACTGATGAAGGTCTGAGGGCTAAAACGTTTTGTACAGTGTTTGTTTTGTTTTCCTATCCTGTATATATAAAATATTTACATGGTAATTTGCAGTCAGTAAATAAAGTGTTTAACAAAGTAAGATCTGATAAAGATGTATGTCATTGGCCAGACAATGAGACTGGTACTGTAGAATCAATAGCAAGAACACAGTGAAGGGTAATACGATCAAAACTCAGTTTACTGTTTTTATAGACAGCTTTAGCTTTTTTTTTCCTCAAAAAATGACTCAAAACGATAAATCAATTATAAAATAGTTGGCGATTAATTTAATAGTTGACAACTAATCGACTTATCGTTGCAGCTCTAGACAGCTTACTCATTTTTGTGCATTTTTCATAGTTTTCTTTCATTTTTTAAAAAGGAAAAAATCAATGGTTTTGTCAAACTAACTGCTGTTTATATTAGAGGTTATTTACCCACTTAAGGTCACAGACATTTAAAACATCAGCACTCATCACAAGCACTGCTTTCACTGTCTGCAGACCCTGATATTGAGTTTATCAATAAGACAAAATACAGAACGTTCATTTCTAAAGCTACAACATCCAGCTACAAAAATAGCATCTTATATAATCTTAAATGAAAATGATAGTCCTTTAGGATCCCTGGGGAGGATGCTGACCTTTCTGCATGCTTCCTGAGTGGGAGAAAAGACACGCAGAGCAAAGAGCACCTCCATCGGGGGAAAGAGTGACAGGAGGAGACACACAGCGGGTGGTGACACAAGGACAGACACCGTCAGGTTTGCTTAAAGAGTGTCCAGTCCAGGTTTGGGTCGAAACGCAGACTTTCAAGGCCAATTAACATGCGTAAACAATTGAAGACAGTCCTGTATATCGAGTTGGAAGGTAACGGGGTTCTGAGAGAAATGGGATTAAACGGGTAGTGGACTCACCTGGGAGTGCTTGGAAACCCAGTGTCGCAGCACATTGAGAACTCTGTTGGTAGCAGCTCTGCGGATGATGAATTCTTTGTCACAGGATTTCTCAGAATTACTAAAACCTAGGAGAAAAAAATGAAAGATTAATCCAGGCAGCACCTTTAACTCTGTCGTGGCCTGTTCTTTTAAACTTCTTTAAAACTCTGCCACCTTAACGGGGCTCTGCTCCTTAACTCACATGTGAAATAGTCAGAATCATAACACTGCAGCCGCCGATTCTGTTGCCTTTATTTGGCTGATTTATTCTCACAAACAAAAACTCTTTACTGCAGAAGATTTGATGCTATTCCTGCCACTTAACTGCCTTTTAAGAGCATTTAATCGTTATGTAATTGCAGATGTTACAACAAAATAACAGTTCCTCCCCCAAATATGTGTCTTTTGACCTTCATGGCTTGCCGTGCTCACCCTGAGAGCTGCTATGCCCTGCAGCAGCGGTGGCGATTGCAAACGCTGAAGCCGGCGACATCGTACAGCGAGAGTTCTCCCCTGACGCGACTGTAAGGAGGCAAAGACATTAAAAACAGTATGAAAGACTGAACAGAGAAACAGCAGCACATGCCTGCTCTGTATGCTCAGTATGTTACTGTGTGTATAAAATGTGTATCTGTGTGTGTGTGTGTGTGTTTGTACATGTTGTACCTCCCGACTGTCTGTAGCGCAGATGCCTCGGCGTCGATGGTGAGCGGCAGGGAGACATGTCGCCCGGCTCGCTGCTGGCTGGAGCTTCAGGAATAAACTTGTCCAGAGACACTGACTCCAGAACAGCTGTTAGGAGGAAAAAAGTCACACATTAAACATTTGTATTGATTATACTGATGATCTGAGAGCAGCTGAAAGTGTCTGTATCTTTAAATCTAAAACCCACCTCTTTAGCTTTTGATTAGAATATTTTATTATCCTCTATTTCATTTAATAATTTATTGTATTCATGTTTTTAAATGTTTTATTCCCTCTTATCTATTTTATGTGCAATAGTCAGTGCAATAGCACTGTGAGTTGCACTAACCTGTACGAAAGGTGTTATACAAATAAAGTTTGATTGATTGTGTTAATATAATAGCATGGATGTACACACATGAGCCATCTGAGCACCCATACAGTACAACTGATGACATGATGTAACTAGACAAGTCCATATAAGTTCTGTTTCAGCCAATGTTATAGTTTACTGACAACAAACAGGACTGTATGAAATATATCAGAGATAATCAAACAGAACGACTTTCAGATGCATTCCTGCTTTTCCAGATGTCCAGATGTTCACAGAGGATTCTGGTTTAATCTTATCATGGAGTTAAATCTGTACGGACAGGAGTTAGTTAGTTAGGTAAGCTTTATTTATTCAGGAAATCTTCTCTTTTGCAAGAGAGACACGAGAACAGTTTACATATACACAAGATCACAATAAACATGAAAAATATCAGTTACCAAAACCTTAACGACATATTCAGTCAGAGGGATACTGCTGAGGAAATGCACCAATAATAAAACTTAGATTTTCCTTCAAAGCAACCTGGCAGTCTCCTCCATTCATTAATTCATTAAGTAGGGCTAATTATTATTTTCATTATCGGTTAATCTGTTTATCTTCTTGGTTAATGGTCTATAAAACATCATAAAACAGTAAAACATTTCGATTCCAGTTTCCCAGAGTCTAAGGTGACATCTTCAAATGTCTTGTTTTGTCCGACCAACAGTCCAAATCCCAAAGATATTCAGTTTACAACTACATAAAGCTGAGAAAGCAGCGACTCTTCACATTAGAGGAGCTGGAGGCAGAAGAATTTTGGCTTTTCTTTCTTAAAAAATGACTCAAAACAATTAATGGATTATCAACATAGTTGCTGATTCATTTTCTGTTGACTAATCACTTAATCGACTAATCGTTGCAGCTCTAGTACAAAGCTGTTTGTTAGGGACCCAATTCAGGGCTAAGAAAGCAGTCCTTATTTGTAGAAACTGGGCCTCATGCAAGAACATTTTCGTATTCTTATCTTAAAGCTTTTTTCTGTACGAGTTTTCCAAGTTGGATTCAACAAACTTTCAACTCTTAACTGTACAAACTTGTCATAAATCGCTCGTTTCTGTGTTGGATTATACTGAGGTGTTTTCTTATATTTTGTCTATCCCATTTATATGAACTAGGTTAGACTAAATATTAGAAACACCCAACCTCCATAATTACCATTAAATAAATCATCGAATCTCTAAAACAGATCAAATAAAAACAGCATTATATCATTAATGAAGGTAAAACCTGTATAACCTTGAGTGAGCTTGCATGCCAGACAGTGTTGTTCATGTGTATCTTTGAACTACTGGGTCATAAGCTGCTGTGTTTCGGGTGTTATTGGAGGGCTCTCCATTTCACCCATTCAATATGTCATTTTCCTCTTCGGAGGCACTCGAGCTGCCATGTAAGAGCTCTATTTATCTCTTCATTTTCTTTCCCTCCTCTCCAATTTGTTGTCAGAGAATTTCTGACCTCGTGCTCTGCCGCTGTTTTCACAGCGAACAAGCTGTCAGCTGGAGCCAGATGGTGATCTAAGAGCACGATTATTCCTCCGTTGGGTAACGGTGACCCATTTATGTCTCTTGTTCCCTCGTTTATTTGGGTTGGCAGGCCACTATCAATTATGTGTCACATTCAAGTGTAATATTAGTAATAAATAAATCACATTCACACCAGCAGTCGCTTTCACATTTTGCAGAAGATCGACTAATGTCCAAAATTCAATGTCACCTGAAAGTGAAGCTCTAAACTCATCAAAGTGCATTTACCTGTTTTTAAACCACAATTTCATAACTGAGTCGACAGTAAGCGTGTGCCTACACATGTGCTGATGTTCATATGGGACTGACTGAGTGTGAATCATATGCTTCTGTGTTCCAGCTACATACCCCTGCGGATGCTGCGCCTCAGCTTCCCACAGAAGGCGTCGATGCGAGGCAGCTCTCCGCTGACATCCTCCGCTGCAGCTGGACTGAGCTCTGGGGAGCTGGGGCCGCGGCTGAGGTCCAGAGGGGCCTTGGTGGAGGTGGGTGGTGGGGACGACACCCCGGAGGCCTGGGGGAGGCTGGGAGAGCGTGTGGCGGTGGGCGGAGGGGAGGAAAAGCCAGAGGGGGGCCTGGTTGAGATGGGAGGCGGAGAGGAGATGGAGGGACTGTGACTGGAGGTGGGGGAGTTGGCTGCAGAGGAGGAGGGGGTGGTGGAAAGGTCCAAGGCTCCTGCTTTCGAACTTATCGGGGAGCTGAGGGAGAGCTTGCGGCAGTGGACCGGGGAGGAGGTGCGAGAGGGGATGGAGAGGGGAGGAGGAGAGGAAAACTTGCGGCACAGCCTCGGGGATTTGTTGTTCAAGGGGTCAGTTCCCCACGTGCCCCCCTGGTTGGTCGCGAAGAAGAGCTCCAGAGACCTGAGAGACAGAGGAAGAGTTGATCTGTAGCTCTGTCTCTGACAAATGTTGGTGCAAGTGAATCACCAGTCCTCAGGATGGTATTTACTTGGACTGGTCGAGTGCGAGCTGCGTGATCTTCAGACTGTAGTCAGGACAGAGGGACATGATGGACAGACGATCACATGAATGTTGTTCGATCCTGGGACAGTGACAGGAAGAGGAAGACGAGTGGTGAAGGAAGGGTAGAGAAGAGGAAGAGTATGACAGGAGGTGAATAATGAGAGGAGAATGTGGAAATGAATGACAAGAGGCACCGTGGGCAGCCATGCATGAGTCTGTTACATGAGAGAAGGGAGAACTGCAAACAAATAAATGATCACAGTGTTGATGATTACAGAAACCGTCAGCAGTGAAGGTGGAAGTAGTGACATGTACCTAACAGGTATGGACGTGAACGGCTTCTTGTAGATGTCAGCCAGCTTGTCGATGACCACAGCAGCTGTGGTGAAGATCCTGTATGTGTGGAGGAAGGTGTTGAGGAAGTCTATGGAGAGGAAGCGCAGGTCTGTCAGACGTTCCAGCAGCCGCTCCACGCTGGCGTATCGGATCTGTGGGACTTTGCAGGAGTTGAGCGTCTTGCTAAAGCAAATGTCGACGTCGTCTTTATGCAGCCGGGCGTCGGACCTTAAGGAGAAAAAACACCATGTTTATGTTCATTCAGGAGAGGAATAAGATGCATCAGGCTTTAGATACACATACAAATTCATTGTTGGTTTTGGTGTTTTAATGGGATTTGTATATTTTAATTGTATTAAGCGTTACACATTAACTGTACAGTTAACTGTTACTGTTAAACACAGTAAAATACAGAGATTATAGGCCTGTGTAATCTTCACTGCTAAAGTTTGACTTCTCAGACTCCCAGAAATCCTCCTTTCTTACTTGATCATGTGCGGCACAGAAACTTTGGAGTTCTCCTCAAACACGCTGGTCATCAGGCCGTTACATCGGATATTATCAATGCACTAAAACACACAGCAGAGAAACATGAGACTTGGTGACGATCAGAAAACTGTTTTATTTGACAGTTCAAAACCATCCTCACCATCCAGTACTGTGGTCCTGCTTTAACAGTCAGGCTTACCTGGCTGATATCGCTGGTCCAGGCGGCCTTCTCCTGGCGGGAAGGAGCCAAGAGGACAACAGAGAAGGACTGACCATCAGGAGGCTCCACCACTATTTTAAACTCCAGATGGTTGAAGCCTTGACCTGCAGCATTGTCTGAAAAAACATGGGTAGTTAAAAACAGATGGTGAAGTTAAGTCACAGAAATTGGATTTGACAAAAGAAAAAAAGATACTCACAGTCCTCATCGTTGGCATCGAGTTCTTCAATCAGAGTACACTCTATCAGAGACAACGCCCCTCCTTGCTGTTGGGGGAGAAAAAACAAAGGAGGCTTTATTAATTTTTTTTTAGGTCAGATGTAACAGAGCAGATCACTCCAGTAGTTGATACAGAAAATTCAACACTTGATTTGCAATGAAATACGACCTCAACAGGAAATAGTTCCTTTTTTTGCTCTATGAGATATTTTTTGGGGGATTTGAATGACATCGTCTTTGTTTTAAGACAGACTTTAACTTTAACTTAAGACTTATGAACCCTTTAATGTTCCTTATGGCTTCATTCAGACAGGACATTTATCAAAAGAGCTGCATGCTCACGTGATATTAGGGCGATATTTAAGACAGAGAGAACAGTGGTGACTTAATGCTCTGATTGAAAGGAAGAAGACCTGCATCACTGATGCAATGGATTTTAAAACTTATTTTGCTGTTGACTCCTTAATTAATGACCTTCGTGCATGCCATTATTTTTATACAGTGATTTGATATGAGAAGTCTCTCTTAACTTAAAGCTTAAAACTGTGACTTTCACTATGTTTCATAATTTCATGATCCAGATCTTCATAATTATGAGATCTTTGCTTGTAATTATGAGCTGCTATAAGATAAGGTCTCCAGTTGAAATGCACCTGAGTACCTGTATTATTTTAAAGATGTTCTTTCATGAACTGCTGATAAGGTGACTGATGTTTGTGTTGTGAATTAGAGTTTAGGCTGCTTATTATTTCCAGTGTTGCGTCATAAATATCTGTTGACAGGTGAGACTGACCTTGAGCAGGTGAAGCTTTCCTCCAGATGTTCGGGTACAGATGAGGAAGTGTTTGGTAAACAGAAAGCACTGCCTCTCTCCCTCCTTCCTCAGTGAGAGGGAGCCCAGGCGGACCTTACTGAGCATGCCCCGCTCGCTGCTGGACGGCAGCTGAATAAGAGATCCTGATGATGATGATGATGATGATGGAGAGAGTCAGCAGTGAGTGAAAAGTAGGGATGGGTTTCCAAGAGCTGGTTTGTTTTGGATCCAGCTGCTGGTAACAAATCTCTTGTGAAATCTCTTCTCTTCTCAATTTATGGAAAACTATTTTAACTTTTTATTTTTTCCTTACTGCATAGTCGAGGAGCTGATTTTTACTCTTATAATGAGTGAATCTGATCAGCTTCATTGTTCTGAATCAGGACCTTCAGTATTTGGAGAAAGTAGCTGGTGAAGTACAGTCAGTTACAGCCTTTGACTGACTGTGTCAGATACATTTAATTTCATATATTATGCAGCTCAGCTTATTTTCAGGTTATGAACATTTATAAGCTGCCACTAAGCCAAAAAAAGGTGATTAAACATCTTTCAGTTGTAATTATTTTAGCCTTTTTACTTACAAATGCTGAAACCTATAAAGATTTGATACAAGTTTGAAAGGATTTGATAAAATCCTATCGAACACCATCACCAGTGACAACTTAAAAATAAAATGACTTGTTGGTGAGGAACAGAGACAGATGTTGTAGAAGAAGCTCACCTTGTCTGACAAACGTCTGACTAGTGTCCAACAGGATGTCACAGCCCTCTACAATCATCCTTTCTATGGCCAGATTCTTCCTGATGTTCTCCGTGTCGCTCACTTCATCGTGCATCATCCTGACAACACGACCGGTCATCATTAACATCATCGTCGCCCTTCATCTATCCTTCTCATGAAACTCAAAAGTGCAGACACTTACTTTGACAGCTCCTCCAGTTTGGATTTGGCAAACTCCAGGCTCTTTCGCTCCACATGCTCATGAGGTGTGTGTGCCAGCAGCTCATGGAGAGTGATGATGTATCGTGGAATCTAAAATATCAACGAAACACACAAGACACAGCTTTGTCTGAATATACTTCATAAAAAAAGATAAGAATGAGATCAAAGTTACACTGAGATGTTTTTATTCTGGTTATGTTTTTTCTCAGTGGAAGTTTGAAGTGTGTATGTGGAAGTGTGTGTTCTACCTGGAACATGGGATAAGTGAGGAACGTCTCCAACATGCGGCCCTCACAAGCAGCGTTGGACTCGTATTGTTTCAGCAGCTTGTCAAAGTCTCTGTTCTGCTTACAGTTTGCCAGCACCTGCAGGCTGTACTGGTGGTTACGCACAAACTCCTGATATATGTTCAGCATGGGCAGCAGGATGTCAAACAGGTCCGCTGAGGGTGAAAAATAACAAAAAAACACATACAAACCTTTAAAATTATGAAGCAGATGGCAGCAAAGCTATGAGGGGCAATTTTTCACAAAGTTTTTAGACTAAGTCAGTCTTTGGCTCGTGTCATTCTGGCATGTTTTTTGTTAAAGTAACATTATCTTGGTGTGATGATGCAGGTGTGAGCAGAAAACTCTGAACTCAAAATATGAAATTTAAATATGATTTAAATGATGTGATATGATGTGAAATGTCAAAAATGACACGTGCCTGTATCGTGTGAATGTACATTTAAGTGTTGTCTAATGTTAGACAGGTGTGTAGCAAAATTAAATCTTTCAAAAGAAAAAGTTTTGATGAGTTTTGAATTCCTGCACCACGTTTCTGTCATGGACATCAACAAAGGTGCCGACAGTGTTTCACTTTGTTCATTTTGAAATGTCATGAAAATCTCATTTGCCTATATGTGAATTTATCACGTGTTTGTCAAGTGTTTCACATGACATGAAAAATGTTTTTATCATGTTAATTTATTACATGTGAAAGTTCTAAACACCACATGTGCCTATTTGTGAATTTTTCATACGTGTAATAAACATGTTCACATCTGATAAATTCACTTTTTTTTCTTTCATACTGACGTGAAATTGGAAACCAACCAATTGTTGCCTGGCAGGTTGGAGATCAGTAAAGTTTTCTTCAAAATGGTTTGCAGTGACGAGTCCTGGTATTGGTTAAGACGTATGCCACATAACCGCAACGTGAAATTAATGGGCTAAAACATGCAAACTATATTAAGAGACATAACTAACACCATGTCTACACAGGAGGTGCAGCCTAAACAGCACGTTAGCAGCAGCAGCAGCATCAGTCCTGAGTGCGTGTCGACACAGGATGCGTTCAGGCACAGTGTTTGAGTGTAGGTCATCTGCATTTTGGCAGCACTCAGAGCGCAGCACACAATCACTGCACTTACACACATAAAACAGAAGAAAACAGATTTGAAGCATAAAAATACGATTCGAGTCCTGAAAGTAAAGGTGCAAATCAAACAGGAGCTGTTACACGGCCTGTGTAGACAGCTGTATTGATTAAAGTAGAAGCTTATCTGTTCTGTCAGACGTGCATAAGATGGACGCCAGAAACAAGCAGCTGAAACACTTTCTGTGCAGACATTGTGTAAACTCTGCAGTACTCACCCAGAACTAGCGTGGGCCAGTTGGCGATCCGAGCTTTAAGACCTTGGTGGAAGATTTCATGCAGAAACATGATGGTCTCACTAGAAAAAGAGAACCGGCCTGAATGAGTTTTCTTAAACCGGAAGATAAAACATTTGCGAGAAATTCCCTCGATCGTACCTGTTGAGGAATATGCTGCTGACGTCGTCGTGGCTGATGGGAGGCTTCTTGGAGCTGGCAGCCATGCGGAGCGGCCTGAGGAAACAGTTCACCAGGATGGAGAGCTGGTGGACGTACTCCGTCTCTGCTTCCACCATGTTGAAGACAATCTGGTTCCTCTTCCTCATGCTCTCGGCATGAGGGGAACAGATGTAGTCCTGGACGATGATCTTCCACTTCCTCCGGCACAGCCAACCACGCATGAAACTTTGCACCTGCACAGCCACAGCACCAGGTGTCTCTCTTGGCTCTTATTTCTTTATGTATTGTTAAGTGACACTAACAACTTACCTTCTTGATCTTTTTAATATCTGGGTCTTCCTCCTCTTGGTTGTTCTGGTAAGGCAGCATCCTTTCCTTGGCTTTGTTCAACACTAAAATCTGGCACAACAGCCTCCATGTGAATATACTACACTGGCACAGAGGATAAAATATTCATGAAACTACTTTAGAGGATCAAAACAACAAATATCTTGTTGCATGATAAGGAAGTAATGGTCTAGGACTCACTGGAGCCCTGCTGCGCTTTAATTTAAAAGAAACATGCACTCCTGAGTCAAGTGTTTTCCCATCATGCCAGATGCATTTGCATGCTTTGATCTGTGTGTGCTCCATCTGAGAGTGCCTGAGCACATGCGTGTGTGTGCGTGCGACAGTGTGTGGATTTATGTATGCATGCGCACGCAGATGTGGATGCACTCATGCATACCTCAGCTTTAAGCCTCTCGATCTCAGTGTCCTGGTCCTCCAGCTGAGTGCGGAGCTGATTGGCTGCGATCTTCTCAGTCTCCATGATCTGGACCAGGTGGATGTATTTCTGCATCAGGATCTCACGCTCGATGATGATGTCAGAGTAACTAAAGGGAACATGGGAAATGATTGTGTTTGGAGATAAGTGGGTAAAGAATATACTGTAATTAAACATATACAGAAAAGACTTAACTGACAACAATTAGTCAGTTGACAGAAAGTTAATTGAAAACAGTTTTTAAGGTTCAAAGTTAATTTTAAATGTCTATAAAATAGCATTGCACAATTAAAATTCAGTTGTAGCTCCGGTCACGCTACACACAGACAGATAATGTATCAACAAATATTAAAATATTTTAATTAGAGCAATTAATATGGCAATAAAATAGAACAAGGTATATAAAAGTAGCACTAAAGAAGAAATTAAAAAGGAAAACTATATTATATATACTGTACAAGGAATATACAGTTACATATACCCAAAAGTTTTTATAATGTGCAAAATAAATGTAATTTTTTAATTTTGAGATTCAAATAATTGTTTTAGTTTGTTTTGTTTTTTTAAGCAAAAATGCCCAAAACTTGCCAAAAATGTAAGATTTGATGCTTTTCTTTGTCATATATGAGAGTAAACTGAATAATTTGGGTTTTTGACTGTTGGTCGGACAAAACAGAACATTTAAAGACGTCAACTCGGGCTTTGGGAAATTATAACTTCACTTATAATTTCACTATTTTCTGATGTGTTATGGAAAAAACAATGAATTGAGAAAATAATCATCAGGTGAATCGATAATAAAAATAATTATTAGTGCAGTCCTAGTCACAGACTGGGCCGACATGTCACCCTGCAGGAACAAACAAAGGTGGTTTGATGTGCATCAGATTTTCTACTGAATGTTGAGATAAAAATAGGAAAAGCAGCCACAGAGAGGGAGAGAGGAGAGAAATAGAGGTCGAGTGGCGAGATCAAGTCTGTGATGTAACCAGAGTAGCAATACAGCACCAGTGTGACCTAAATGTGAACCGCTGCGAGCAGAACAAGTCCGTGTGCACACACACACACACACACACACACTCACACAAATACACACTTACACAAATATGGAATAACACGTGGCAGTTATGTCAAATGTGTATCAGCACAAAAAGCAAGCAGAAAGTAGAGAACAGTTTGTTGTTATTTAACACCTCAACTCATGAAAAGTGTAGAACTGAAAGTAAAAGTAACAATACAACAATGTAAAAATACTCCATCACAAGTAAAATTCCTACTGTACTTAAATAAAAGTACCAAAGTATCAACAGCTAAATGTACTTCAAAGTATCAAAAGTAAAAGTACTCATTATGTAGAAAAAATGTCCCCTGTGATTGATATACAAGTCTGTATGACATCATTAGATTATTAATACTGAAGCGTCAGTGTGTAAGCAGCATTAAGCAACAAGCATTAAGTGGTTTAGTCCAGTGGTTCCCAACCTAGGGGTCAGGCCCCTATAATGGGTCAGCAGATAAATCTGAGGGGTCGTGAGATGATTAATGGGAGAGGAAAGAAGAAAAAACAAAGTTCTGATACACAAATCTGTTTTCAGTTTTTGGACGACTTCTCTAATCTTTGTGTTTGGGGGGAATATTGGATAATTTTATCTCTGAATTTTATCTTCGAAATGTTTTTAAGAAAAATATGTTTTTAAAAGGGAGGATTCTGTGTTATGAGTCCTTGGGAAGCAGAAATAAAGGAGCCACAACCAGACTCTTGTTTTTACTCACTGTCCAGTTTATTAGGTACACATGTGAAATCTAATGCAATCCAATACAACAGCTCTAAGGGGTTTCTATTATTTTGTTCATATTAGAAACTACTTTGTTATTATTTAGGTCATATTAGGGGGTGGTGTACTGGACATTATATTCAAAGATGTACTGGAAATGTTTGAGCTTCGTAAAAGTAGAATTTGTGGCAGAGCTGATTTATTGGATTGCATTAGATTACACAGCTGTTCCTAATAAAGTCTGCAGCGAGTGTAAAAGCTTATCATGTTTTTATTGTAAAATCCTGATCTGAAAAGTAACCAGAAACTTCAGCTGCCAAATAAATGTAGTGGAGTCAAAAGTACAATATGTACCTCAAAATTGTTACCTCAAAAAAAGTACAGTACGCGACTAAATCTACTCTGCAAATTAAACAGCAGTGAAATTATGATTCCCGTCCTTTCTCACCTGGCCTGCTGGATGCTCTCCACCCACTCATTGCAGTCTGATTCCTCCTCTGTCCGAAGCTCCAAAGGTTTCTGTCCATCGTGGCCAAAAATCACCAGGAAGTAGTGCTGCATTAGAGAGAAAACAGACACAAAAACACCAAAAAATGACTCCCTGCACAGGTACAAGATGACCTGAGAAACTAAACTACTACAATGTCATTTGCAGGAAAAAAGTCCCAGTCTTCTTCTTCTGATATTCCCAGTATAATATATCATGACATGAGGTCAGGATGAGCAGGAGAGCTGCTGATCTACAGTACAGAGGCCAACATTTGTGATTTTTCTGCTAAACTTGTCATTTGAGTTTATGAGATGAGGCTGTTAAAGTACATTTTGATCTGTTCTCATGTTTTCAATTCCAAGAAGCCAACATGTTATTTTTTACATCTGTGATACTGTTGTTCAGAAGCGCTGCAGTAAATGCACATATTATTATAAAATATGTCAGTGGGATTCATCGTCTGGCGAACATGAATGTCTGTTTGAAATTTCACGGCCAACCATCCAATAGTGTGGAATGTTTCAATTTGAACCAAAGTTCAAATTGAGACTAACGCTGCCAATACAAAAGCAATAAAAAGCCCATTTTCACTATTTTCACTTATATACCTTTAAATCAAAATATGCTGCAGCTCTATGAAAGAGTCACGTCGTCAATGAGTGTCATGAAGCCTCTGGGTCACAGATGACCAGCCTGTCGTTATAGCACCGTGTCCCGCCACTCTGTCAAAACACATTAAGAGCTACGAGCCATCATGTCACAGCAGGTTAGATCCCTTCCAGCATCGCCGCACGAGTACCAGTGATCTAATTAAGTAACTTACAGCAGCGGCTCTGCCAAGTCCTTGGTTGGTATGTACAGATAAAGATAACGTTGAGAAATTCTGCCATCTTCCTAATAAAAGGTGAAGTAAACACACATCCACACATTTACACAAAAACAATGAAAACTTTGCCTCTTAAATATTTCGAGACAGAAAAATGTTTGCATATATTACTATTAAATTAATTGTAACGGTGTGTTCTACTGTGCATAAGATGATGCTACAAAAGCACCAAGATAATCTGCCTTCTTTTCCTTTTTATTCAAGAGTTTTTAGGTCAGAAATGACGTTACATCACTGACTTCTTTTCTGGGAAAACTGTAATCTGGCGTCTGAAAATAGCAGACAGAGGAAATTAAGATTTCTAAATTTACGTTTGCTAGTCAGAATATATATTTCACTCTAACGCCTACCTTTATTTATTTATACACATGTACACTTTAAATTCTTTATCTGTAGTAGTTTGTCTTTATCTTTATTTTCTTGTTTACCTTATATCTTTGTTTCTTATTGTGTAGAATTATTTTTATTGCGGCACTGAGCCTCATTTCATTGTACAGATGACGTGTTTTATTCTGCACAAATGAAGAGTTCAAATATGTTTTATATCTGAGCCGTTCATAATTATTTGCAATCAAACTTTAATCAAACCATAAGCTCTCATAACATGAGAAGACAAACACGGTTGCGGTAAAGAGGAGGTGTATAATGAGATTTGATTTCAGGTTATATTTATGCTCAGTTTATTTAACCCTTTGAACCCTCGGCAGCTTCCCCTCATTTTTAATTTCCTTCATTTATAGACTTATTGCATTGCTCCTTCTGAGGTTTCTCCCATTTTTTCACCGTTAAAGGTTGTTTTAGGGAGTTTTTCCTTATTTGAATGGAGGGTTTGAGGACAGAGGATGCTGTATTGCTGTACAGATTGTAAAGCCCCTTGTGATCTGTGATGTTGGACTATATAAATAAAATTGACTTGACTTGAAGATATGTTTTATAGACCAGACGATAAATCAAGAAAATCATCAGATTAGTCAATAATGAAAATAGTCATTAATTGCAGCTACTACACAGACATGGATAGATCGACTGGGTTCATTTTACTGGAGAAAAAAAGTCATAAATTTGATTAAAAAGGGGTTTTACTGATCCGTATCTTTAACAGATTGCAGAGACCTTCTGTATAGAGTAGGTTCTGATGATTTTTACAGTATGTGTCTATCTGTTGACAGATTTATGATTTTGAGATTAAGGAATACGAATATTGACCCAAATTATGGGCGCAAAGGGTTAAGTCACATTTTAATCATCCATCCATCCATATTCTACACCCACTTATCCTGCTCAGGGTCTCAGGGACATTTTAATCAGAGTATACATAATTTAGAAAGTACATGTATGCATATGTAAATCTTCTGCATGTGCATTTATGCATGAATACACTCCTTAGGCCTGTATATACATCACAGTGAAAAATTAAATTACGACAGTTGTATGAATAAGAATGAATTTCCTGCTCGTGTTAGCAGGAAATTCACTCGTCCAAGTCATGTTGGTAACAGTTGGCTCATTTGAATGTGTCAGTTTCAGATTTCTCAGTGTGACAGATGATCGTTTGTCTACATTTGTTAGTTTTATAAGTAGTTCAATCCATCACTAGTATAACTTGATTATAATCCTGTACCATAAAATAACACGTTTGTGACATCTCACACAATTTTAATGTCTGACAACACAGAGGAATCACTTCATTATATAATTATTTTATCAAGAATTTTATGAGACAAGTAAACAATGCAGACATTATGAGTATAACAAAGTGCTATATTTTCAAACTCAGTCAAAACTAGCACTAGTAGAATCTTATTGTTAACTATGATCGAGCTTTGCTGCTCTGCCTTGTGTGACGTCACTTCCAATATCTCATTTTGAAGTGGATATGAGCCCACATGTCACTGTAGTATACATGTAGTAATATATTTTGGTGAAAAACACTGAGCTCAAACTAAAAAAAGCTACTTTTTTAAAAATGTACTATTTACTTTTTAAAGATCCCCCTTCAGACAAGTTTTCAGATATATAAAAATACTCTTTTTGAATTATAATTTGTCTAATATGGTTTTTCTACAACAAAAAGTTAAATTACCTTCGAAAAGACATCTCCTTCTTCTCCCTCATTAACAATCCAGAATCTCTGAATATGTAAATATTGTACATTTCAAAGGTTTTCCAGCTGGACACCAGATGTCTCCTGCTTCACTGTAAAGTCCATTCTCAGTGTTTGTGCGCTGGAGGCTTCAAATTTCCACATCACACTTGTGTAAGTTGCATACTGGACCACAATTGGCTCCAAAGTACTTGTGATGTCACAAATCCTGCTCGTAGGTTCACGTGTTAAACTGAGATTTTAGGTGAGCTCAGAGAAACTTTCCACTTTCAGCAGATGAATGTGAAAACAAACTCTGCACATACATCATTCTGCACAGAGAAGAAAACAACATCCAACTGAAGGAAATGTAAGAAAAACACGTTTGAACAGAGGGAGACGTATATGTAAATATACATAAACCTGCATTAACTGATTTTTTGGCCACTTGTTTTCAGTGGAAACAAGTAGTGAACACAACACTGACATATCATCACATTTTAAGTTGATATGTTGAACTTGTTAGCAAACAGTTGCTTATTTCCACATCCAGCAGTTATGGAGCAACATTATCATTCATTTGGAGTCGTGTTTCTGTCCACCTGGTGAATGTAAGTCCAATATTCACTCTCTGTTAGCTGTTTTTGCTCTCTACCAACTCCTGGGGGAAATATCTGGCTCTTTAGCTGCTAAATGCTCAACTATGTTCACCAGCTAGTCTACAGCTAACTGTGTCTGTTTGCTGTTTGGTGCTGAGCAGGTAGTGTACAGTGGCTTTTTACAGCTTTTTCTCTGAAAACAGCTGCCTGCTGCGGCCCAAAACGATACTATGAGAGCGCTGAGAGTGAACCAAAACAGTAAAGTTGCAGCCGGACAGATAAACAATGAGCTGAAACTCACTATAAAGCTCCGTAAAGCCGAGGGGAGCTGCAGAGTCACTGATAATTCTCTGTAGGTTCATCACTACGAGCCACGACCAACACATTACACACTGACAGATCAGACATTATTATAGAAAATGGTGATTATAGCCACTTTAATTTTAAATGTTGATAGAAAGTTAGCATGAGAAATATCTAAATGATCCATCTAGACATTTTTTCTGTTCTTTTTCCTGCATTTTTGTAGTTTTTACTTATTGAATATATACTTTCCTCTGAGGCTGCCACAGAGAGAAAGTAGGCCTGTGTAGTAATGATGTAACGATAAGCGGGTGAGAGGCACTTGCTAGCGTGTGGCGACTACGGACCAGAGAGAGGCTTAAGGGCTTGTTTGTGTGTGTGTGTGTGTGTGTGTGGTTGTGTGTGTGTTCGGGGGGAGGGAGGGTTTACATAACCATCAAGGCTTGTACAGCTCCTTGCATTGCTAATGCGGCTTCCCCGGCCACAAGCCTGCTTTAAGCTGGAGGATAACAATGAGAGAGAGAGCGACAGACAGTCAGACAGACAGTCAGACAGAGACAGACAGAGGGAGCTTTAAGCCCTGCCCCATGTCCCGCACCCAGCATCACTACATCCAGTCACAAAAATCAGTCCATCTGTCTGGCGTGCACAGACACAAATATGCAAGCAGCCAGTGCTGGAGACTCAGCATCACTTACAGAATATGACTTGCAGGACGATGGTACTGTGTTTGAATTATTCACTTACAGAGTACAGAGGACACAAACTAACTTACACCTGCTTACAACTACATTATAGTTTGTTATAAACCATTTATTAACTGTTTATATGCTGCTTAAAAATGCTAAATAGGAGGACTTAAAGTATTACCAATTTTTGGTGTTGATTATAAACAGTCTACACCAAAGTGCATTTATATGTTGTTAGTATTAAAGTTATACTTCTATGGATTCTTAGCCAATTTTGCCTTCAGTAACATCACAGTCATTTTTCCTACTTGAAAGTAGTTTAAGCCAATTTCCTTCCATCTATGTCTAGTTCACATTTCCTCATTATTTTCCAACATAAACTTTACAGACTTCAGCAGGAAAGCTAATGTGGGTTGTTGTTCAGAGTCTGTGACTCTTGTGTTGTGTAGCAGGATGCTATCAGGCTCAGTGTGACCGTCTGCTCTGCCGATGACAGAACGACACGTTATCGCTTTATGCAAGATTTGATTTGCTGCATCGAAATAAGGACTTCAGCTACATAAGTGGATGACGGAACTATATTTAATCAAAATAATGTAAAATTAGGAGGCGCCATCATGAAATCAAAGAATTTTAAATATAAATTTCTCCCTTTTGGTTTCTAATTTTTTTCTTAAAGGAGAACACAGGACAAGAGATTTACAGAGCAGATATGTTGCTGTAGTAGACCAAAAAGGCAGTTTAACTTCAGTCGGACTTTAACCCTCGAACAGCCCTTTCAAGGTCCGTCCCAAAGTGAGGAGCAGGCAAAATGTCCTCCCAAGGCCTAAAACTCAAAGTGGTCCTCACAAAGATAGACACACAAGTACACACACACACACACACACACACAGAGCAACTGTTGTTTCTGCAGGATTTAAAATATCCACATAGCTTTGGGACATTTCCACAGCTAAAGCATCACTCCTGACACACAGCTTGGCTATAACTGAAGAGAAATCACGTAATTTGGCTTGTTGTTAGGTAGTCTTTTGTATTGCACTCAGAGAAAGACAGATCCACTCACAGTACAGTAAAAGGAAGGCCACAAATAGCTCAGGTAACAGTAATGTGTGGTAGTGTGTGTGTGTGTGTGTGTGTGTGAGAGAGGTGCAGTTGTGTTGAATTGGTATTCAGACAGTGTCTGCAGGCAAAAGGACCAGCAAGGATGCTATTCTTAGTCGAGCACAGCAGCATCCCATAGCACCGCCACCCTTACGTGCAAACTAACAAATACAAACACAGACAGTGTTACATGTTCAGAGTCAAAATGACAGAATCCTGCTTTAATATTTGGGAACATTTGGGTTTTAAATGCAGTAACTGTAAAACTGAACTCTCCTCATTCTCACTATTTCTGTAATTGTCAGAGAAAAGAAGTCAAACGTGTATGTGCATTTAGATAAAACTGTCTCAACATCAAATTTCCTTTTTAATCATCATAATCTTCGTCTTGTTCTTCATCACTGACCAGCTCTCTTGTGTACCAACACTTTCAAATAATGCCTCCATAAATCTCTTATCACCTCATATCTCTGTGTTTCTGCCACATCTAACTTACTGTATGTGCTACAGTACATAAGCCACTTCAACTCTCAACTGTCATCACCATGGAAACACATCAGTCAGGTGGCCGGCTGCCGCATGGGTTAGTATCCTATAGTGGGCAGCACCATTAGCATAAAGAAACAGTGGGCAGAGGAAGAAAAATAAAATCACCACAGATTTCACATCTGGCCTGACAGTTAAAAATAAATGCACAAATATTAGTTTAGATGTACTTTTAACTGACCTACTGCTCTCTGTATTTTACCCCAGAACAGAGGAAATTAACAGGTGAAACATTATGGATTAGCAATTTGGATAAAGTGTTTACTTAAAACTGCTCTGATCAATATTTTTGCATTAAAAATGGGTCAGACGACTGTGGCCCAATTCCAATGTCCACCCTAAACCCCTAAACACTGAACCCTCACACACTTCCTTAAAGGATATTGTATGGCTGGTGATTTTCTATATTCTTCTTATTGTAAACAAATCTCATGTTTGGAGCCAAACCAAACATGACTTGATCTACTAACAAGTATTGTGTGTGTATCCAAAGCCTGATATATCTTATTCCTCTGTGCTGTAGACCTCTGTCTTTGTCCAAAAACTATTTAAAAACACGTCAGTGAGCCACACGCTGCACTGGGTCACATGTTCCTTCATCATGAAGAGTTTGGTCACGTTAGTTTGTTTAGAAGCGGCTCCAAAGACTAATAACAGCGATCACGTTTCCAGTCTCTGGAGAGTAGTTCCTTGTAGGACCAGATATTTGTCTCTCTGTCAGCGTAAATAGATGACTGTCAACACATATGTGATATCAGCTGTGTAAGGTGAAAATATGTCAGTGTTGTGTTTACAAGCTTGTTCTGCTGCTGCCAAGTAGCTGAAATTTAAAAAGTCTAAATATAAACTGAGTGAAAAACTTCCAGCTTACAATCACATGACTTGTCTTAATGGGATTTAATCTTCAAATTGATTATAAAATAATTATTGTAACTATAACCTTAACTGTACTTAATTTGTACTCAGCAGTCTTGCATACTGTGTATGTCATACATTGTTACAGATAACTGCATTTGAGCATATTTGAACAGCAATTAAGGACCGTCAGAGCCGTATCAACAGGCCTTAAATAAACAGGAAAGGAAAGACCAATTATGTTTTAAGGTATCAAGGTAAACAAAGTGTAGATTTCTGCACAACTAAATCCTCTTAATCTACAAGTTGCTCTCAGAAACAACCAGCTCAGCGTGATACAGGTAAAAGCATAAAAACAATAATCGCAGGCCTCTCCCTTCATTACTTACTCACGCTTTTAGCCTAGCTTACAAATGTTTCTGGTTCATCAGGCCGTAATCACAGCGGTAATTCTGCTGTAACTCACTGTTGTTCATATTTAATAGTCTTTTCACCTCATCTGAGACTAATCCAATTTAGGGGGATGTTAAAAACATTGTGTTCACTGGATAAACACATGTGGAGCCTGGTGTCACTGACTGAAGTGAGAACAACAAAGAAACTGCTCTAAAGTTATGACCTGTACACCATCTATGACATTTGTGTACACTGGTTTGTTAATTAGTTTAGATATTAATTGTGACAGGCACATACAAGTGAAACCAGATTTTCCAGAAATAAGAAAACCTAATTCAAAATCCCATTGAGATTTGTAGTAACGTAAATAACTAAAAATGTGCCTTTCTCAACAGTACGTCATGTTTTTCACTCTGTATGTTTAGACAAGGATGATCTTTTTTAGAAAAGTATTATTGTTTATTCTGGATTTCCGTTTGTTCGAGGCCTTTGATAAACAGTATTTCCCATAAGCTCCAGACGTTCCCGGGTTAAATGTCACAGCTCAACAGATGCGCCGAGACCATGAGCGAGTCGAGGGGTTGCGGTTAGTTCAGACATGTCTGTAATAGAGCAGCAATGATTAGTCGATCGACAGAAAACGTTTTATTCATTTTTTAAAGTAAAAATGTGAAATATTTGCAGGTTCCATATCTTTGAACTGTTAATCGGACAAAAAAAATAGATATTTGAAGACGTCGCCTTTGACTCTGCAAAATAATAACTTAATTTTTCACTATTCTAACATTTTATAGACCAAACCATTGATAAATAAATTAAGGAAATAATTGGAAGATTAATAGTCGTCGTTAATTGCAGCCCTTGTCTGTAATGACAGCAGGACAGAGAGGAGCAGACAGCAGAGATAAAACATTTTAAAAAATGACTTTAGAAGAAAGCGTTGGTGGATTTTATGGATCTGGATGAAAGTAACCGCACTGCTCTACTAATAAGTTTTCATGGGAGCTGTATTTTTTCTGTACTCACAAAGTAATTATTGTTTCAACTTCTGATGGCGACAGCTGTGGAGGCAAGTTGTCCTTGAATATGAAACGTAAACTCCAGGAACACGCTTTTTCAGCGAGACAGATGAAACAAACGCTCAATGAGAGATTCCACTGAGTTACAGAAACTAGTGGCACATTGGCTAGACAGGAAGTGATGTCATGACTTCAGCTCATTATATACACATGCAAAATGACTCATTTAGAGACCCGCTTTTATTTTCCACCTTGAAAACGGGAAGCAAAGACCACTGACAGCCCAGAAAGTGGTATGCTCATCCAATCAGGTGTCTTCTTATCATACAGCCTAAGTGAACTGCCTGTTCTTTGCAAAAATACATTTAGCCATGCAAAACAACACCGAGACGAGTAAAACGGTGGGCTGGAAGTTCGAAACTACCTCACTGGACCATGAAGAGTATAAACCTACACACAAATAAGCCTCTTGTTCCATGATGGGACTGACAGTAAAGTTTTTTTTTAAATTAGGGTGAAACTTTAAGAGGATGAGCTTTTATTCTGCATCGTGACTTGTGTTCACAAGAACACAGAGGAACATTCAGTATATCGAGTTTATTTTATTTAATGAATAAGATTATTCTGACCACACTCAGTCGGCATCAGGTGGAGGTGATTGAATAAATAATGTGGCCACCAGAGTGGCTGAGAGTGGACATCAAAAGAGCTGAGTCATCAATAGTATGAGAGCTTTCATGTTCTCTGATGTTTTGTCTGACTTTAATGTCGCTCCATTAAAAACCGCTGCCTCAGATTTCAGCCGGCTGTCAAAATCACAGAGTGGCCTTGATAAAGCAGGGATCAAACAGCGACTGTGTCATGAACCTTGTTACTTTCAGTCTGGACGTCAGATGTGTTTCGTCTCAGCTGCACTGAGACACAAACTGATGCGTCTCCAAAAAACAGCTCTAATCAAAATGTGTCACGTAGAGCTGCAATGATTAGTTGATTAATTGAATAGAAGATCGACAGAAAACCATTACAATTGTATAAAAATGTTAAAAACTATTTTGATAATTGATTATTTGTCATTTGACAGTTGCAGCTTCTCAACTGGGATAATTTGGTGCTTTTCCTGGTCGTAATTATGTTAAATGTTCGGCCTGGTTTTGGACTGTTGGTTGGACGAAATAAGACATTTGATGATTGACTTCTAGAAAATTTTGACAGACATTTTCTTCTTCTTCTCTTCTTCGTTTTATACGTCAAACACTTGACAAGGTAATTAGCAGATTAAACAATAATGAAAATAATAGGAAGTGTGGGCCTTTGTGTCATGTGTGATTGAATGTACCTGGATGGTAGCTACCATTGAGGTAGGTCTACACCTTGGTAACTTATTTAAAGCTACTTTTGTTTTTCTTTGTCAATGAAAGTGATTTTTCAGTATTTCAGCATTGTCATTGTGAGCATGTTTGCTGATTTTAGCATTTTGCAGTCTGGGAAAGCTGCTAACATGGTTGCAGACCTTTAGTGGTGATTCAAAACAAAAAAAAAAAGATGTAGGGGGCTTTGCTGGTGGGAAGTGTTGCCTTATCTACTGGCAAGACATGATACGTCTCCAGGAAGTCCACTTTAAATAACGGATCCATTAATCACACGTCAAAATGCTGCACAGCGGTTTATAATACTCAAAGACAAGATTTTACAATAGAAGTTATTAAAATTATCTTTCGTTGCGATGAGCGCGAGTTAAACAGTAGAAATATTCCCCTCATATTATAAAGTAATCCACCAGGAATGTGCAGACTTGTGACTGGACACCACAGCACCTTGCTGGAGGATGTCATGGCGTCCTACGCTGGCACCGCACCACTAGACTGCCCGCATTCAAATAAATGAAAGGGCTGCATTTTTTCCAGGCAGAACTAATGTCGGTCTGAACTTTTGTTAATTGACTGCTTTTGATTGTCCAGTCTGGTTTCCCAGCTGTTTATCACTGGCTGCACTCACAGCAGTGAGGAGTAAACAGTAGCCACAGTGCAGGCAGGCAGGCAGGCAGGCAGGCAGGCAGGCAGGCAGGCAGGCAGGCAGGCAGGCAGGCAGCCCCCCGTGGCTCTAATGCCACCCTGTCACACTGCAGCATGGCTCTCAGCTTATCAGCACCGTCCTGTTTCACTGTCTCTGACTGAATGCGTGTGTGTAAAGAAGGCTCAGAAAGAGACAGACAGACTTTGATGGTGAAGAACAGACGATTGGCTGAATGTTTTGGCCTCAGTCCATCAAACTGTATCATGTGAAGTAGAAACAGCTGGTTTCAGGTTTCTGTTGGTCCGTCTCTTCTCTTTCTCTCTTAATCCTTTCAAAGAAGGTGTATTGGTTTATCAAAGCTATGAAACAACGCAGCTGATCAACAATATACATTTAAGAGCTACTGCACAGATGCAGGTTAGAAATGATTAGTCAGTTAACAGAATATATAGTAAGTAATTCATCAAGCAGAAATACCAAACATTTGATGCTTTCTGCGTCACAATTGTGAGAATTTGCTGCTTTTCTCTGCTTCATATCATTGTGAACTGAATGTTTGGGGTTTTGGACTGTTGGTCGGACAAAACAGGCAGTCTGAGGAGTCACCTCGGACTCTGGGAACTTGATTGACTTTTCTCACTATCAATATTTTGACATTTGAGAGCCCAAACATTAATCTGAAAAATATATTTTTAAAACTCCCCTTAAACATCCATCTTATCTTTGTTGCTAAAACACACAAGCACTTCTTTCCTAAAATGTCCTCCACAATGCAACAATCTCATCCTATCAAGTCATTTTCTTTTCTGTAATTCAGCTTTTAAAGTTTGGTTTTCTTAAAACAAGTGAAAAATATATAATTAATACTTCTTTCAAGTACTAAAGTCAAGTTTCACTTTTCTTGCCATTTTCTATCCTCCTCTGCATCCTGCTACCAATACTTTAGTGTATGACAACAGGATGAACACAGGTGAGGTGTTCAGCAAACATCCAAAACACAGCGGATCATTCTGTGGTATGTGAGGTACCACTGATGTATTTTTAGTGATTAAAGAATAAAAACCTGCATATGCAACAATCTGAAAGGCACGTTGCTAATTAAAATAATAAAATTACAGATATTTTGTTTGTTGGAGTACAGGTTGCCCTCCTGGCACTTTCCACGTTCAAGCACAATAAAGGAAAAGTCTATTTAATCGCAGACAAGCAGGTGTTTCTCTGTGGGAGCACGGACCAGCTGTTGGTTGTAGGGAAATTGCAAAAGCAATGGAAATTACTGGGGTGGGAAGGGGAGCAGGGGGAGCAGGGCTACCCCCAGTGTTACTAATATTTACTAATAAAAACTGCAACACCCCAAAATGATAAAGCATAAATAATTTACACCATTTTTTCGTGAAAATGTTTTGCTCAAATTGAAACATTTTCACTTCTCACAGACGCACCTTTGAGTTAATTTGCACTGCTGCAGGCGGATTTGCATCCTGTTGTTTCTTTCTATTGACTTTGTGTTTGTACTGGATCTAAAGTTTGTAACTGTGTGTTCAGACAGAACGTCTGTAAACACTAACTTACACATTACACTTCACTGTGCTGTCAGTTTTCTGTAATGATGCAGAATATAATGAAGGTGTTCATCACGCTCGTTACTGGACATTACGTTCATTAATAAGATCCACATGTACTGTGTTCCAACAACAGACACATTGGTCCCATTAGCGTCTAGACTGAAACTCCTCTGCATGCTCCGTCTGTTTGATGTAAGGTTTTATAAAACTCTGCTTACAGTCTCTGCTTCTTCAGGACTGCGTGGGTGTGATCTGATCAGATTTGATTAGCAGTGCTGGCAACATAAGCAAACAACCCAACAACTGTCATTACATTTAGATTCAAATCCTGATTGGTGTTAAGAGGTATGTGACACCTGCTTTTCTCTCTTCAAACAGTGATACAAGCACAGAGAAAACAAAAAAAGCTCTTACAGAGCATCGTTCATAGTAAGACTACATTCACATTGCAGGCCTTAATGCTCAATTCTGATTTTTTTTAGTCAGATCTGATCTTTTTGTGTCGATGGTTCACATTCATGTTCGTAATTGACATGTATCTGACTCCAGTGTGAACACCGCTGAGGTCCTAACCTACCATGCATGCACAGATTTCACTGAAACATGAGCCGCATACGTACAAGAATAACAACAATCACGTGATTTGTGCAACAAAATCGTTAAATTGACATGGCTCCACTAGCATTCATGTCAGGGATTATTTGTTGTGGAGGTCGTTAGACAATATAGATGATGAGGATGAGAATGAGGAGGCAAAAGGCTGTGAGGTGCCGACACTGATGACAACACGCAATATACAGTATAACAAAACTGAGTACACTCCTCTGCAATATCACTAAAATGTTAAATGAAAATTGTATCATCTTACAATAACTGCAGTATTTTTAGGGTGAAGTGTAGAGTATTTGATCTTATTTATAATTAAAAACAAACAGGTTAGATGGACTTAATTGAAAATACAGGCCTCAATGCAACAAAGGTGAGCACAGCTGTGACCACTGAAACAAAAATTACACCTGTGACTTCCAATTCAGACTAATTGCCTGAACCAGGTTATAAAAACATGTGAACACCACGACTTTCTCTGTTAGCCTGGGCTGTGTCTAATGCAGCATGGCTCCACAGGGTGAGGATTTGCCTGAACAAGTAAGAAACCAGATTGAGAGACTTCATAAATGGGAGAGGAACCAAAATAAATGAGTTTGGATCAGATGGGGTCCAGCATGTTTGGCGTGGACCTGGCCAGGACCACCACAGTGACTGCACAGTGCCGACCATGACACATGGAGGTGGGAGGGTGCTGATACGGAGCTGCATGAGTGCAAAAGGTTTCGGGGAGATGACATTGATAGATGGTACTACGTATGCATGTTTGTATACCCAAATACTGAATGACTCCCAGTCTCAAGGAGGTTGGCAGGAGAGGAACACGACAATGATCCCAAACACACGGCAAAAATCACACAAGAGTTTTGAAAGAGGAAAAAAGTGAAAACTGTGACCTGGCCAAGTATGTCCCCCGACCTGAATCCAATAGAAAACCTTTAGAGTATATTAAAGAGGAATGTAGAGCAACAAAACCCCTCCAGCAAAGAGCAGCTGGAAAGAATCATCAGTGAAGAACAACAGAACATCTCAGATTTGTTCTGGACCGGTATCATCCCGGCCCAGGAGGATCCAATCTGCCATCAAAAACAAAGGCGAGCATACAAAATATTAAAAAAACTAAAGAATGGAGTCTGACTAATGAAGAGTGTGCTGACTTATTTCAGTTCATTCTTAAATATGAACCTTTCATTATAGTTTAATTAGTCAAACATTGTTTTTCAAATGACTTGGCTTAATTCTTCTTGGGTTTTGTCTAAAAACAAATAACATTGTATTAAACAGATTTGTAATGAACATTTTAGTGATATTGACCAGGGCTGTACTCATTTTTGTTATATACTATAAGCGAGACATAAAAAAAACCCACATGAACTCTGATCTGACCGTCAGCCAGATCTGATATGAAAAAATCAGATCTGAGGCTCATTGAGGAAATAAGTTTTCAGAGCCTTTAATAAACCTCATAACAGAAGGCTGAAATAAAACACAAATACAGGCTAAGAAAAAAATCAATACCCTCCCTTTTATTAGACACCTTTCCCCCTGACAGTTTTCATACAGCCTCTTATTGTTGCATTGGAAATGTTTCATATAAATCGAAACATGAGAACAAAACTTACAATAATACTGAGAGAAAAAGAAAAGTGAGAGAATTTAAATCCCGTCTGCAGACATGTATTTCTGTTTTTAATAAGAGCGATTCATGTCAAAATTTAACAACAGCAATCGTCAAGTCACCTCGTGTGTTTCAGCAGATTCTCACAACATTGAGGCGTGTGAGCAGATGAATTGTTAGCACATTAAAGCCGTGAATTCACTGCGACGCGTCTCTGCTCTTTTTGCCTCCATAACCGGAGCATCTACAGTCATGACTGGGTCACAGTGTCACAGGCAGCGTGTGAGCAACCTGAGTATTAATGAGAAGATGAGCTTTAACTGATGTAATCCAGCTCGCAGGATCTGTTAACAAAATGTGTAAAAGAAAATGAGCTTTTCCTCAGAATACAAGTTTATAAAATAACTAGTTTACATTACGCCAGCTGCTGATGGGAGGGAACATCTTCATACCCTGCAGCAGCAAGAACAGGAATATGGGTCATTTAAAATTAGCATTAGCTTTCACTGAACAAATATTTTCATAAGGACTAATTTTGTTTACAATTTAATTATGAATAATGCCAGGCTGCTTCTTATGTCTACCTCATTACATGGAGTATGTTTAAAGAGACCTCAGAGTCTGAGAAATTACAACCAGTGGAGAGAAGTTTGCAGCCGCAAGGCAAATATTTACGTTAGTGTCATCTACTGCAAAATATGGAAGTACATTAGAGAAGGGGAAGTTAACTTAAACAAAATCAGTGCTTTCATGTATAAGAAACATCACATTCAGCAGGAGGAGAGCTGCAATGTTTAGTCGATTAATCGATTAGTCTGCAACTATTTTAATAATCAAATAGTCAAATCGTTTTGTCTTCAGTGATGGTAAACGTATCTTTTTGGACTGTTGGTCGGACAAAACAAGACATTTGAAAACAACTTGTGCTGTGGGAAATTATAACAGGCATTTTCACTATATTCTGACATTTTATAGACAAAACAAATAATCCATTAATCTAAAGTAAAATATAAAATATTCAGCAGATTAACGGATAATAAATAGTTGTTAGCTGCAGCCCTAGAGGAGAGAATAACTATAAACTGGCATCCAGCGAACCTCCAACACCAAAAACAAGATGAATGATGAAGACCATGGCAGGCTGTTTAAGTGTGTTTTTAAGTGTATAGAGTTGAAAATATCAGTCGATTAAAGGACTTAGTGGCATTTTCTGATTTTCTTAGTTTTTCTACAATAATAAACTGCATTTTTTGCTCATGGGAGGATGTCCTGAAATATTTTGTTGAAATGACATTTTCATTTTCTGTATTAGAACATTTTTATAACCTCCACAACCTGGATTTAAGACACTAAACCACAAGAAAACAAAGAAGCCGTTTCCTTTGTCTAATCTTCAGTATCACGCACCTGTCGAGGCCGGACTCAGGTCAGGTTAAAACAATGATCAATGTATGACCTCCAGTTCTTACTGTAAAGCAAATAATCAAGGCATAAAAACCTAATGTTTTGTCATGAGTGTTTATGCTTTTTCTTTTCATTATCCATCAATCTGCTGATTATTTCCTTGATTAAGTTTACTATCATAAAGACAAGCAAATGTTCATGTTTGAGAAGCTGGAACCTGTGATTGTTTGGCATTTTTACCAGAAATGGCGCCAAAATTGTTGCCAATCAATCTTTTGTTCACTGCTTCCTCAACTACTCCGCTCTGATCCCGTCATCCTTCATATGGCCAAGTTTTTATTCCTCCCAAATCTCCTGATTCAACAGAGGAATTAAACAGTGAAATCTGCTGTTTGGCTGAAATGAAAAAAACATCTTATGACTTCATGAACTGAAAAACACAAAAATACTGTGTCATCATAAAAGTCAGTTAACACTAATATTTTGTTTTTATTGCTGTCCAGAAGCGTTTGAGTTAGTGCTGCAACTAGTCTACAGACAATGTTTCATCCAGTTTCCCAGAGTGACGTCTTCAAATTAATTGTTTTATCCGACCAACAGTCCAAACTTAAAGATTTTCGATTTATGATAAAAACAGAAAAACAACAAATCCTCCCACTGGAGATGTTTGCAACCAGAGAGTGAAATGATTTAAACTATTAATTATCTAAATCAAATTTTTTCACATCAAGGAAAAAATTAGATGTTTAACAAAGTGTATGACACCTGTGAGAAAGATAGTCAAACATTCTGTCACTGTTACTTATGATGGAATTATAGTGAGAATAATTATCCCCTTTTTGCTGGGGACCCCCTGGAACCCTCTCAAAGACCCCTGGGGGTCCCCGGACCCCACTTTGATATAAATTGTGGATAAAGTTCTTATTGTTGTATTGTGTACCATCACACAGTTAAAGTGTGTATTAGTTTAGATGTGTTGGTGTGAATGAAGTGTGTACATGCGCTTCCTGTGTAAGCTTAACTGTGTGAGTGTTATAACCATGTGTGTGTGTGTGTGTGTTGTAGGCATGAAGTATTCTGAAAGTGTGAAAATTGCTGATAGATTTTATATCAACTGTTTCAGATCTAGTTTGAAACAATTTAATAACCAAAAAGTAGGAAAACTGTTGTTTCCCTCATTAAAAAGGTGGTAAAGTCACATTTCTACTAGTTTCAGAAAAGTGAAATGTGGATAAACTTCTAACTGGGTTTCTGCTGCTCTGCCTCTCCCAGTACAGTAAAGTGGGACACACCTGCTGTTTCTCCATGGGCTCCTTGCTGATAGCGGACACTTTGGGCGCCGGTGCCCGCTCGCACGTGCATCCCTCTAGCAGGTAGATACCGGAGGGCCTCGCGCTCTGGTCGTTCTCGAAGTAGAAGAGCACGTTCTGGTAGAGCGCGAAGTACTTCTCGGCCCAGCGGCTGTTCTCCGTGGTCTTCTTGCTCAGGAAGCCGCGCTTGGTGCCCTCTTTACGCGCAACCACCGACAGATACAGAGCGTGGCCCTCATTGTACCGCACGCTCTTCTGCATTTTATGTCCACCCGGAATGTGATTTTTCTCTTTATTATAGTGCCAACTTCAAACAGTAACCCGAGGCATCACATCACATCTCCCGAAAGGCTTTCACTGCCAGTATTTCTAGCGCAATAGGGTGCCACAGAGAAAGCGGTTAATATCCCGGTTTGCAGGAAAAGGTAATCCAGGTTTACCATGGTATAAAAAGTTGGAGTGTCCGCGGCGCAGCGCACATCACACTCACCAGCTCGCCGGATTGGGGCTTTATTCTCGGCTGTCCAGCCAAGCAGAGCCGCAGAAAACAACCGCGCTTCACGACGTTTCCATGCTCCAAACTTTGGCGCGGAGTTAACCAGCCGCTTCGTTTTTTTTTCTGCAATGTATCAAAGCGAGAGCGCGTGTCGTACCGTCAGCGACGGTAGAAACAAAAATAGATTCAGGGAACAGACGGTGAAAACAGAATCACGACGGAGATCAGCGGTAATCGGCTTTGACACCAACTTAAAGAGACAGGTCGCCGCAGCCCGCTGCGCCTCGCTGGAGCGCACGAGCCAATCGAGAAACGCCCAGAGAGCGGAGGTGCGCGTGAATGAAAGTTTAATGTGTCACAGCCGGGCAGGTGTGTGTTGTAGTCTGCTAACCTGCATTTCAGCTCCGAGAATTTAACCCTCGTGTTTTGTTGACATCAGCTTCAAGTGGTGGAAAGTAACGAAGTACATTTCCTTAAGTATTATACTTAAACACAATGTTCAGGTACTTAAGTATTTCCAGTCTGCTTTGTACTTTAACTCCACTACATTTATGACAGCTTTAGTTATTTTGATTTGACGTACAAAACATGACAAACTTCTAAGATATAGGATGCATTATTAAAGATTAAAGGCCAAACAGATGTTTTCAGTGACGTGGCTGATTACTTGGGATAAAGTTGTGCAAAGTTCTGCAGGGATTTACATGAAGTCACCACTGTCAGGAAGCAGCAGCAGGAGATGGACCCAAATGCAGGAAGCAGCAGCCAGAATGAACTGAAGATGCAGGCACAGCTAAACGCAACAAAACAAAACCAGACTGAACTGAAAACCAGGACTTAAATACAAACTGAACTAATGAGACAACAAGGAAGAGGTGGCAAGACACAAGGGCAGGCTGGGAGCTGATTGGCTGGGGAGGACACAGGGAGCAGGGCAGGGCTAACGAGCCTGATGCAGGGCAGGTGTGGAGGGAAAAGCAGGCTGGGAGCACAGGAGGAAAGACTCAGGGCAAACTGAAAACCCAGCATACACATGAATATAACACAAGTCACACTGAGCAACAGCAAACCACACCTCAACAAGTTAAGTGTCCTGCATGTAACGACAAAAATAGGACAGGACAACTGTTGCTCTGAGTTTCAGTTCACTTTTGCACTTAGTTTATACAAGTGCGTAGCAAGCAACAGTCCTCAGTCACATTTCCTTAAGAAAACAATTAGTGTGAAAGCAAACTTCAGTTTCCTGTAGAAGGGCTTTTCCCCACTAAGTCCAGTTCAACAAACAGGGAAACAGTCTGAGGGCATCTGGTGGACTGGTGGAGGGACATAGAGCCAGACTGGGACAGAACCATGACAACCATGTACTAATAAGAATTATAAAGTTGTAAAATAACACAAATCTTACAGGAGAGCCTCTTATTTGTGGGCTGCATTACGTCTTTGCACGACTAACACTATTTTCTGTTTTTCCCTCACATTGAGTCTTTGCACATCATAACCACTGCAGGATCTGCTGTGTAGTTGTGTGCATTGTTTACTGAGGGTGTTTGCCACGTGTGCACTACTGGACTGCTGCTGATAGACCTTTTCAACCTTTTTCATGGCCCGGTTCCATTCAGGTGTCCAAGGAAGCCCGAACCATGACGTACTATACCAGAGAATTTGGAAAAACTAAGTGGGACTTATTAATTGCACCTGTGCTTCTCCTGCTTTGACATGTCAAAATATTTCCTGTGAAAAAGGTCCAAATGTTTCTCTCTTTCTTTCTTGTGTGTTTGTTTCTGTTGTGTGTGTTAAATTCTGCGCACACACTGCAAACCAGTTTCCCTCTGTGATAATAATAAAGTAAATCTAAGTCAAGAAAAAATACTTTTTATGTTGTTGCACAAGATAATAACTAATGTGCACAAATTATTATCTTTTTGGGTCTAAAAATACAGTATATATCATCTCTCAGGACCCTGGGAGCTCCACAATTTAACACTCTGAAAGAGGCCATTTTGCACAATAAGTACTTTTGATACTTCAAGTAAATTTTGTTGGTAATATTTATAGTATGTACTTTTACTCAAGTAGAATGTTGGATGCATGTAAGATAATATTTGTGCTATTTTCTTCTTTGTGCAACTGGTTTTAAAACTGAACATTTTACACACATAAAGAAGAAGACGACTCCAAACTGACCTTTGGAGACTTTTGTCAACAACTATGCTGAATATGACACCACAGTTATATACACTGAACAGGAGAAAACTCAAAAAAATAATCTTTTTTGTGTGTCTCTCTCAGCCTCTAAGCACACACACATTTAAAAGGTGGACAAAAGCAGAAGTTTTTATTTTCATAAATTGCTGATACGCTTCAGAAGATGGGTGTTTGTTTTGAAACTGTCATCCAGCCTGAAAGCACAAACAGATGTTGTGCTGCTTTAGTAGACAGTGTGTGTGCATGTGCATGAATGCATGGAGACAGATGTTACTAGTGCGTGTCTCAGTGTGTGTGTGTGTGTGTGTGCATATATTTGAGTGTTTTTTTAAGCTGCCACAGAGTTTACCTTTCACTTTTAATGCTACACACATACTGTACATGATGTGGTGGTGGATTGGAGGAAGGGGAAGCAGGGTTACTAAACCCAGAGAGACCTCCTACAACCACCAGCCTGCAGTCGCAGGGTCAGCAGAAGGTCTGATTGTGGTCAGAGGCAGAAACATGCAACACTTTAGCAGCTTCTGGACATCATGTGACAGATAACACGTATCACTCTCAGATGAACACCATCAAAGACACAATGTCACACACAGACGATGGCAGTCTAATCTGTTAGGCAGCTTAGTATCAGTTTACTGTGATGAAGTCTAACCCGGCTGCACTCTGCGGTGACCTGTTGAGGTTTTATTTGATAGTGTGATAATGCGACAAAGACACGCTGCATTAAACACACACCCTTTCAGTTCAATCCAGAGTGCATATTCCCTCCTGCAGCAGATACGCTGCCACCCACATCAGCAGAGCTGACTGAGAGTTATCAAACCCACGCTGGTGCACATCTCTGCCCGCTGGGATGTTAAAACAGGACTGCCTGGTAAGGGACCACACGCCAACTCCTAACCCACCTTGATACTGAAACTCTTCTGCACAAACACACACGCTCACATGCAAATGAGGCTCGCTGAGGGAAAGTAATGGCACAACAGAAATATACAGAGATGTTTGACCCAAGAGGAAGGTGAAAAAGCTCTATACTGATTTCAAGTTTCCAGCAACATTAAGATTCTTTTTGTTGTTGTTTTTTTCTTCTTGTTCCTGCAGTTGAATGTTTGAGCTTCTCTGTGCAGAATGATGTATGTGCAGAGTTTGTTTTCACGTTCATCTGCTGAACATGGAAAGTTTCTCTGAGCTCATTGAAAATCAGATTTTAAGTGGTGGGTTTACGAGCTTGATTTGTGACGTCACAACTAGTTTGGAGCCAATCGTGGTCCAATGTGCAGTTTACACAAGTGTGATGTGGAAACTTGAAGCCTACAGTGCACAAACACTGAGAATGGACCAGCATTTCAACTTCTGAAATAAAATATATTTACATATTTATAGATTCTGGAATTTTTAATGAGGGAAAAGGAGGAGATGCCATTTTTAGGATTTTAATCTGGCCTTTTTTGTGGAATAAACATATCAGACACACATTATTGTTCCAAACAGAGTATTTTTGTATGTAGTACCTGTCTGGAGGGGATATTTAACCATACTATAGTTGCCATGCACTTATACAGGAGAAAGCGAGAATATTGTCCTTGAACGTAATTCGACATTCTGCAGAATTGTTTTATATCGACAGCAGCAGCAGAAATGAGATGCAAGGAGAAAACATAAAAGCACAAAGTAAGAATAATAGAGCCTAAAAGTTTCTGTGAGGGAATTTGCAAGACCTAGTAAAAGAAACCATGAGTTTTACTTTGTGGGTAAACAGGCCACTGTAAAGTCTTGGTGAGCCGACCCATTAACTGCTGCGGTAGATTAACCTCATCCTGTCGCGTCCTATCAGTTCCAAAGCATTAAAGGCCATATCTGACCCCCTGCAACCACAGGCCAACAGTGGCAATGCTGACAAATGAAAAAGTCTCATTGCAGCTTAATATCAGCAGTGGAGCTGCATGGGGAGGGAGGAGAGAGAGAAACAATCCCTCCGAGGTTAAATGAGAGGGCAAGTACACATTGCATCACAGCCGGGCATCGCACACACGCTGCTCAGTGTCAAATGTTTTTCAGGCTGAAGGTGAACACGGCTCCATTTGAGATTTTCTAGGCTTACAAAGCAGCACCAACTGTCATCATCATACAGCATTCACTGCAGCTGCTTATTCTCAGAGCTGTACTACTTATTTTTACTTTTACTCCACATAACATCAGAAAAAGACCAATAAAACTGAACACATCACACCACTTCTCAGTCATGTGGCTCGTAATGATGAACCTATCAGAATTATCAGCGGCTCTGCGGCTCCCCCTCAGCTTTACAGAGCTTTATAAAGTGATCTTACTATCACAATAACTAATGCAAATTCAACCAATCTCCATAATATTTGTGTTGGCTTGCAATTTTGCAAAATTCCAACAATTTCTCCGCAATAAACAGTCCCTCCAGGAAATTGTGATTTTGCAATGATTTTGCAATAATTAACATGAGAGCTTGCAATTTTGCAACTTTACCGCATGAAATGGCCAAATCAAGGGTTGGTGCTAGATTGGATCAGCTGGAGGGATGATTTGCAAAACTCACTTGCGAGATTTTAACCCTATCCTTATCCTAACCTGACCCTAACCTTACTTAACCTTATCCTAACCTTATCCTAACCTTTACCCTAACCTTTACCCTAACCTGACCCTAACCTTATCTTAACCTTACCCTAACCTTATCCTAACCTTTACCCTAACCTTCGTCCCTCCGGCTGATCCAACCTAACATTTACCAACAGGCTGCTTGAGATTTGGACCAACTGTCACATTCATAGAGTCGCATTTCGTGTCGTGGTAACTTACATCATAGCAGCGCACAAGAAGTGATTACATATGACTCTTCATTGGTAGTAGTTAAAAGAATCACATCATTCTCCTTTGCTTGCAATTATTCCCAATTCCCGCAATTTTTACCGCAAAAAGAGCACGTAAAACATCGCAAATTGTATTGCAATTTTTGAGAAAAGCCACTGCAAAATCAAACATTTTTGGCTGCAATAATCACAAAAAAACTCCCGGAAGGGACTATTTATAACGAGTTTCAGCTCATTGTTCAGCTGAACCAAAACAGTAAAGGTGCAGACCGTAAAACCAAAACAATGAGCTAAAAGTTGCTAAAAAGCTCCGTAGAGCTGCAGAGTTGGTGATAATTCTCTGTAGGTTCAACACTATGAGTGACTCCTGTCACATTACACATAATCATTTACTCCATATAATATATATATATATGTATGTGTATATATATATATATATACACACACACACACACACACATATATATATATATATATATATATGTATATATACCGCAGCTTTAAAGAAAAATAGTGTTCCAGTTCACCTGAATATTACCATAAAGTAGCTTTAAGTAATGTTTACATTAGTATATTTGTGCAACTCACACTTAATGTTTTCAATACGATTATAAGATTTAAGTATGAAAGACCAAAGCTGATGTTGCAATTCATACTTTTTTTCAATATAACAATAATTAAATATATAAAACTGAAAAGGGAGAAAAGGTTACAATAAAAACAACACAAACCTACACCAAGAAAAAAAACAATGGAAATTAAAGGGGAAAAAAGTAAATAAAAGTTAAGTTAAATTGTTAGGGGAGACTGCATGTGTGAAATACAGCACTATGAGTAAAAAAGGTAAGAATTGTTTTATCACTAAACAAATAGGTGGACATACAGGGACATAAGGGGCTTTTATACGAGCGCTCTCATCTGTAGATATAGCCAGCAGAGGATTATAGAGGATTAATATGACTGTGCGACTGTCACTATGACTGCTGCACATAAATCACCAAAAAATGACTGATCATGTTTGGTTCATGCACTATTATGACAACAGAATATAACTCAGTTTCTCTGGTATTGTGCACAAGTTAGATCATAATTATTTACTTTTTTAAAGAGCTGGCGAACATGTTAAATTCACTTCTTCTGCATCTGTTTTGTGATGTGATTCTGTGTTGTTATTTTGGGAGAGAGAGGAACGCCTCCTCCTCCAGAAGACTGCAGTCCTTCAGTGGTCTGCAAATATAGTTTTGTGATTTATCTGAGCCATTCTTGTGCTACGTAACAGAAATTTATCTCTGACTGAGCAACGTTCTGTTTGTCTTTCTGTGTTTTCTGTTCTGTAATATCTGTCAAAACAGCAGCAGCATGAACAAACCCATTACATCCACTGACAAAGGGAGAATGTACTTTTCCTACCACTGCCCACCTCAAGTTAAGGTTATTTAACACCATGTAGATTAAACAATACTCAGGTGCCCAAATGAACATTGAAACAGGTTTTGCTGCTTTGCTTTCAATGTAAGTGATGGACACAAAATCCACAGTCGTTCTTCTGTACAAAAATGTATTTAAAAGTTTATCTGAAGCTAATATGAAGCTTCAGCGTCCAAATGAGTCAAATCAAGTAGATATCTTTCAACGTTACAGTCTTTTTAGTGCCAGAGTCCCTCTTTTTGTTACCGCAGCTCAACAGGGAAACACAATGAGCTGATTTTTAGTGAAAAGTCTGTAACTCTTGATGATCCATTTGATTTTGTCTTACTCTGAGACTGCTGAAGCTTCATATTGTCATCATGTTTGACAAAGAAAAGCAATAAATCATCACATTTGAGAAGTTGAAACCAGCAGATATTAGACATTTTAGATTTAAAAAAAAGAAACGATTATTCAATTATCCAAATAGTAGACGATTAATTTTCAATTAATCATCTTATCGTTGCAGCTGTAGTCCAGCCATGTTTACTTAAAAACAACAAAGCAAACACAAACAGTGCCTCAGAACATCTTATTAATGGGAAAATACAGAAAAAGGACTGTTATAATTTAGATAACTGGCTCCATGAATATACGTTCTTTAGGGCTGCAACTAATAATTATTATTTTCAAATAATATTCTATTAATCTCTTCTTTTTTCTTAAAAAAAACAGATAGTTGGCAACTAATCGATTAACCGACTAATCGTTGCAGCTTTAATGGTCTAATTAGTAATGGAGCAGGCAGCTTAGACCCCCAACATAGTCACACTGGACAAAGTAAATTGTGGACACATGTAAGGACAAATATTAAAAAATAAAAACCTGATTTGATTCAGGAAGAAGAATATGGACATAACACCCCCACCTCCTGTGGGAAAAGTCTTTTCTCAGGCAAAGCAGAGTGTCAGCTTTAGAGCAGATAGTTATCTCTAAAAAATCTCCAAATAAAAAACTCAAAAGTGTGTTTTCTCCCTAAGAGGGCAATCAAGCAGGTGCCTGGTTAGTCATGATGGCTAAACATACAGTCCCGTGGGTGTCTCCTGTTTCCAGCTGAGAGTACTTCTTGTTCACAGTGATGATTTCCATCAGAACAGGGCAGAGAAAGTGCAGGTAATGGCTGCTTGTTTTGCTGTTGTCTATCACATTCAAGGCTCAAACACTGTATAGAGTTGAACTGGGCAGCAGTGCTGTGCTTTTTATACCGCAGAGGTTTCTTAGCTGGAAGTAAAAATGAACATACATATTAACTGTGTTTGTTACTCATTCGATGATGTTACAAACAAGCAACAAGGAGAGCAACTTCTTCCAAGAAGCCTTGAATATGAAACAAAATGAAACCTTGATAATAGGATGTAACACTGATGACTCCACTTCACCCGATTATTCACCCAAAAATTATAAAATCTGCCTCGACTTGTTCCAGCTTGTTTCTGTATTAAACCAAGTTCATGATTTCTGCCTAAACTAAAAGGACGGAATCCCAATTTTTTTTTTTAAAACAACAGTCAGGAGCCAAAATCAACATTGAAACCTGTTTTTCTTGCTGTAATCATTCCTCCTGTTCATACTGACCATTAGAAGATCCCTTCATAATGCACTTACAATGGAAGTGATGGGGGACAAAATCCACAGTCCTCCTTCTGTGCAAACATGGATTTAAAAGTTTAAAAAAGAGCTGCCAGGGTCTAAACATAACCATAAAAAAGCTTAATAATGTTGTTGGTCACTACCTGCAGATATTGTACTGCAAGTGAAAAAAAAATCATTTAACATTTTATTCACAGTTTCAGTATCAACATTTTGGCAACAGCCAGATATGTTAAATAATCTCATTATGTTAACATCATAATTTGTCCAGTATTACATTTCCTGCAAAACGTATTTGCTGTTGCATTTTAGTCGTATATAAACGTCATTTCTAAGATCCACCATCCTTCTATCGCTGCCTGGATTATGTTCACAGGCAACGTTCGAGTGAATGAAGTGCTACATTTATATATCGCACTGAAGTCGGCGGACGCCAGAGACCAAGGTTTGCATCCGGAGTCCTGCATGTGGTTAGGTTCAGGCAGCAAAAGCACTTTGGTTAAAGTTAGTGAAAGATCGTACATGTGCTTCAAGTCATTGCAGATTTTTTCTTCCCTCTGCTGCCAGTGTCTAAATATAACCATTAAACTAACTTTGTTACTGAAGTTCTTTGTAGCACGACAAGCCAGCTAAGCACTATAAACAGAACCGCATTCCTGCACATGCTCAGTGGCGTCTTCCTTACACAGAACTACTCTCCTGGGACTGAAAACATGATGCTGTTATTAGTCTTTGGAGCCGTTTCTAAACAAACTAACAAGACCAAACTCTTCATAATGAAGGAACATGTCACCCAGTGCAGCGGTGTGACTCACTGGCAAGTCTAATAGTTTTTGGAGACCAACGGAGGTCTACAGCAGAGAGGAATAAGATACATCAGGGTGGATATACATATCTGACAGGTCCTCTATGATAATGATGCCAAGGAATATAAAATGAAAAAATTTGGCAGACGCTGACATCTTGTGGTGGAGCTATGAACTGCACCGTGACTTCACAGTGTTTCTATGGCTACAGCTGTACCAAGGTCTGGACAATTAACAGCTGGGTTAGTAATAGTCTGGGCAGAGGATACAAAGAAGAAGGTTTTCTTCTTTTAAAAAGACATGCAGCATAACAGTCTGTTTATCACCGCTTTACTTTTACAGTTTAGTATTTACTCCTGCAGCATAATAAAGACTCTAAAAGTCATCTTTCATGTTCAGTATATTCACGTCATCTAACGTTTGCTGCGTTAACAGCAACAAATCTGTTATTCCTTCTTTCTTATCTTCTTGTTCTTTCTTTGGTCCCTGTGTTGTATGTTTTGTAAGTCTAATCTATAATCAATCAACTGATCAGTCAAAGAAGCATTTGTCACATTTCCCTCATTTTAATTACAGTTTAAATCATGTGCAAGCACATGATCTTATTCACACACAGGTGCACACACACTCCCACACAGACACAAAGAACAGTTCCTCTAGCACAATTACAACATGTGCCGTCATTCAGCCTCCTTGATGGTTGTCATGGAGATGTCATTGATAAGGTGGACAAAAAATAATTTTCCTTTCCCACACATAGCTAAAGAAAGTCCTGTGAGGCAGTTTCACAATTAATAGCTCTTTGCTGAATCAGATCTCCTTTAATGGAAAGACAAATCAGACATGTTGTGGCGCTGGGTTGCTATAGTGCTTCACCTTGCGCGTTCATCTCTGTCAACCTTTCCTGTTCTCAGTCTCTGTAACTCTCCAGAGCTGCTGCTGCTGCTGCTGCTGCTGCTGCTGCTGCTGCTGCTGCTGCTGCTGCTGTTGCTGCTGCTGCTGCTGCTGCTGTTGCCGCTGCTGCGGTGATGGATTAACCATTTCTTAGAGCTGCCTGACGACAGGCCTGTATCACTCTCTCTCTCATCACATACTTTGTCTGAGGAGCAAACACAATCTGAAAAAAACCTTGACTGCAGCTCCTGTTTCCTCTGACTTACTGTCACACACACATACATCAGCTCAGCACTGCCTGGTCACAGAGGACATCAGTCGCAGCGCTGCTACAGGAGAGTAAATGTCTGCAAGAGAGGACTAATCCTGGCTGAAGGCTGGTAAGTAGTATAGAAATTTTACAGTAAAAAAATTATGCACATAAACTTTGCAACTTAATTGTCTTATTGTTAAAGAATTTGAAGAAAAATTTAATGTATAGGAGATTTGTGGAGGTTGAAAATATAATATTTATCTGTTACATAATCCAGTATTTCATAATTTCTGACTAAAGTAAAGGTATGCCATCTTTTAATGTGTTCATCATATGCTTCGAGACATGCACCATGAACGCACACTTGCAATACACACACACACACACACACACACACACACACACACAATGACGTTAGTGGGGTCTTCTAGAAGACGAGTGCTCAGGTGAAGTGGAGTTTTCTGTCCTCCATCAGGATGGAAACAAAATACATTAAGCACGTAGTGTGTTTCAGCTTCAGTTTGAGGGTGTTTACATCCAGATGAACAGTGTTGTATTTGTAGCCCCTTTTTCTACACACATGAGCCCCCCCCAGTTTTAGGGGATCAAACATACAGTAATTGGATGATTGGCTGCATGCTGATATTTTTCTTGGGCTGGTGTGTTTTTTTTCATCTTTGCGTCATGCACAAAAGAGACATAACAGAAAGGTCTGGAGCCGTCTAGGTGTGACATTTGCAGTGAGTCTATTGTTGTTTCCCAACATGACGACCAAAGAAGTGTGTGTGCAGAGAGGCAGGCCGGTGTGAAGCTAAAAAAAAATAGAATAAATCAACCAGAGCCAAAATATTAGGAGTGTCTACATTTATCATAACATAGTACTCATATTAACTATAATTTGATGGTGTTTAAATCCGTGAAACTAAACGTGCAGGAACGTATGACCTTTTTATACATATCCCCCTAATTTCAGGTGACAAATCATAATTGCAAAAATCAAAATAAACCCAGAATCCTATTGCTGCTTTATAATAATAAACATTATTTATACATCACTTTTTAAAACAAAGTTACAAAGTGCTTTACATGGTTAAAGCATTTAAGTGCTAGTGAAAATGCACTGGTGAGTTTAGCAATTGTGAAGGATCCAGTAGACCACAGAAAAGAAATATTCATTCATTCATGCAGGTATTTGGTCACGTGAAATGTTGACCTGATGATGTCAGCTGTCAATTTATTTCACTCAAAACCACAAAAGGAAAAGTCAGGGGATCACCAAAGTCATTAGGATTCATCTTCTGGGGACCACAAATGTCTCTACAAAATTTCTCATCAATCCATCCAATAGTGAGATATTCCAGTCTGCACCAAAGTGATGGACTGACTGAATTGTTAATAAAGCCAGGCTGCTAGCGTGGCTGAAAACTGTTGCTGGTGTATTCTGGTTCACAGAGTTCACCGAGGCCTCTGGTAATCCTCAGAAAAAATGCCATTTAACAGCAAGAAACCTGTTTCTGGACCAAAGTGCTTTAATGAGACAATGATTGACCTGTGCAGCAGAGATGGAAAGATGAAAGTCTCGACCAAAAAAAGGAACAGCATGACTGAAGGCTTACCACCTCCACCTCGTCTGTCAAACACGGTGCAGGTGGTGTTTTGTGTCTTGGACATGTGTGGCTGCCGGCAGAACGAGCTCAGAGCGTTCACTGATGATGTGCTGCTGACATCAGCAGCAGGATGAATGCACAAAAACATGTCTGCCAGTGCATATATCCAAGCCAGTGCTTTATACAGCAGGACAATGATCCTGGAGCTAAAGCAGTCAAGTGGCCAAACAATGGAATGAGTCACATGACTCCAACTGAGCATGTGTTTCCTTTCTGAAGACCAAACTGAAGGCAAAAAGCCTTCAAACAGGCAAGAAGTGAAGATGGACGGACAACTACGACCTGCAAGCAGAGATCACATGACTGACAGCAGTAGCCAAGCTAATCTACATTACTACCATCTAGACTAGTGGTTCTCATTTTTGGGTGAACGCCCACTTAAATCACACACACACACACACACACACACATGCACCTGAGGTGCATGTGTGTGTGTACCTAATGCATCAGATTAGCGAAGCAATGATAATCTACATTGTATTGGCATCACTTTTTCTTCATCTGCATCACTCACTCCTTGCAGGTCGTAGTTGTCCGTTGAAAGTCTCCCCTGGCAGATCATCACTAAAGTAAGCATTTTCAACCAAATATTAAAGAGCTACTTCACCTATTTTATACAAGAAAATTGGTTTCCTCGTGGTTAGTAGCACCCAGGCTGTATAAGTCTTCTGTGTCTTTTGTGAGAAAATAACCCTGGTGTTGTCATAGTAATGTCAATTTTCAATGGAAACCCAGGTTACAAACTGAGGGCGGGGAATTTGAAAGACGTGGGTAGTTACCAGGCAGGAAGAGTCTAATTAAAAGCCACTATTGAGTTGCATGATGGGAAACATAGGATTCAGTGTTGACCCAAACAGAGAACTAAATATCAGGTATTCTTGGCCTCTGCTGCATCAATTTTGAACATGCTTTTTTCTCTCACAAGTCCAATACCAAATCATTGGTGTACTGTTTTAAATATGACTTAATATAAGTGTATTTTAATTTTTGCAATCATAAAACTGACATTCTGACATGGTTCATCTGAAGTGGATGTAAACACCATTAAATCATAGCTGAAAATCAGCACTTTACTTATTGTCAACAAATCCTATGAAATGTAGTATCTAATTACTCAGTACTTTCCTACTTACCTACAGCACTTAACCCAAACCCACTGGCTCCAACTGAAAACGGTTCACATATATTTAGTTGCATTTTTTAAAAAAGGCTCAGTAATTTCCTAAAACATCTGGGCACTGTAGTTTTTAGCAAACTTTACTTAAACACAAATAAATAGTAAATTTGTTAGGAACTATTTTCAGCAGCGCATTAATACACAATTGGAGCTCTAGTATTGTTTTGGAGCGGTGCGGTGTGTGTGGGATTGAATCAAAATAAACTACAGTGTGTGTGTGTGTTCATGGTAAAGAAGGAACATGTCAGCCAATGCAGCGGTGTGACTCACTGACGTGTTTTTAATAGATTTTGGACACCAATGGAGTGCTATGGCACAGAGGAAAAAATAAAATAATATAGAATATCAGACTTATAATTTAACCTCATGGTCAATGTCTCCCTTTAAATCAAATGTGCTGGAGTGCAAGTTGTTAATTAAAAACATAAAGCAGTGTATTGATTTATTAGTATGTGGAAACTGGAGCATTGTTAATAACAACACGTGCTTAAATACATGCTGAATGATGTAGGGTGCTGTCCATTAAGTACTATTTCAGTTTCACAGTGAACAACATACACATACATACACACACATATGAACCTATATACTGTATATATGTGCATCATGTATTTAAACATGCATAATCAAACATATTGTTCCCATTGGTTTAACAGTGTTGTAAGGCTTGCTTGGTCAATTTGTGCAATATTTGACTGACATTAGCACCAACTGGACACTGATTATTGTCAATAACTTGTTGTTATATTGTATTTTTCTACTTACCTGGCATTTTTTTACATGCAAACACATGCATAACCCTTAAAATTTTAAAATCCATCAAGAAATATATGTTTTTCAGTCTTTAATTGAGACAAAGATACAGTGTATGTATTGGCACCACACAGAAGCAAACCAGGTGCAGGTGACTGTTTCTACTTTGCATTCCATCTAATTTGCAAATATGATCCCATGCAACATAAAAACTAATTTCTTTACTTCGTAGCTGTAAATGTTGTCATGTTTCGGTTTCACGGTCTGTGACTCATGCAGGAAAATGTTGTGTTACTGTCTGAGACATTATTAACTGCCACCTTATCTGGTCTAATACAGAGAAGCAAGGACAAACAGCACAAAAGCTGATAGAAAGTGGATGCCTCTGCTGGTGCAGCAGAGGACGAGAGCATGAAAAGGGACTGTTGAATGGATCCAGTCTGCAAGCAGAAAAAACAAGAATTTCACATCTCCTGCTTCTCGAAACCCCTAAACTATTTGTTTCACATGAGTAGTTTTATTAGTAAAGAAAATGAAATATATTTCATGCAAAGACCACATCAGTTTGAAAAAACCAAATATTTAAGGAAACCAAGGGCGTAGCTACCACTGAGGTTTCTCTGATAATTAGGGGATTTTAACAAACTTGGGGAGTTTTTCTACATTTAAAACACCCTCTTTTTTGTCTGATTCAAGTATTTTTTCGCTAGTAATGATTAGTTCTCCAAATGAATTGTACTACTAGAAACACGGAGAGGGCTTTAAAACATAATTTAGACTTTCATTTTGGGAAATAAACTGTTAACACTTATGTCACAAACTCGTGGCCTAAGAGTTGAAAAGTGTGAGGAGCTGCTGGTTCTCCATTCTGTATTCCCATTTTAAATTTGCCTTTGAACTATATCCTCAATTTTACCTGACATAGAAACACGGGACTCTTCTGGATAATGTAACAACCCTATAGATTTATGTTATGGACGCTTCTGACTCACGGTAGTGTATGCACATCCCAAAACATTATCAGGTGCGTAGGCTAAGAGGCAAAAACAATCTCAAGGACAAAGAACACTGAATAGATGCTCCTAAAAAGGTGATTCATTTAGTACAATTACAACCTTTTGACTTCATGTCTTCAGTGTTTCTGAGAAACCATGTTTTGTCTGTCATTTTGGTGGACAGCTAAAAATACTAAAATACCCATGAGCTTTGGATTTTTCTTGCCAAAATGCACCCTGGGAGTCGTAGTTAACTTTTACCCCAAAGTTTTTATGTCCACGACTGAACGATATTTCAATATATGATCCAACTGTGCATTTAACTTTTTATCGAACAACCAGATATTTTCATAGTTGTTAACCTTTTAGTTTGATGATTCAACCAGGAGAGTTTAATGCTGATCCAAACTGTAGAAGTGCTCCAACTGCGAGTCATGTCACACTGTCTATGGGAAAAATGCATGGGACTTCTACCAGGGGTGCCAGAAAAAGCTCCTCCTACTTCACAACTCTATAGCCCTGTGTGCAGCTGCTCTACTTGTGCATAATTCTCTGTTTTGTCCCCAGAAACCTGTCCAACTAGACCTCCAAAACCACCAGTCAGGACCAAAAGGGATGGAGGGAGAAGGCTGTAATCCTGGGGTAGCCATGGATTCAGGTAACCCGTTGCTAAAAGCAGTCTTCCTCCGCCGCCTGCGACTCACGCGGCTGCTCCTGGAGGGAGGGGCTTACATCAACGAGAGCGACAGCCAAGGCCAGACACCCCTGATGGTGGCCTGCAGGACCCAGCATACCGACGCCCAGAGCGCCAGCCGGGTCAAGCTCGTCCAGTTTCTTCTTGAGAAAGGAGCGGACCCAAACATCCAGGATAAGGAGGGTCGCTCTGCGCTGATGCACGCCTGCCGGGAGCAAGCCAGCCCCGAGGTGGTGTCTCTACTCCTGGCTAGTGGAGCGGACATCAGCCTGGAGGATCAGACTGGGACGTCAGCGCTGGTCTACGCAGTCATGGCTGGAGACTGGAAGGTTCTGAAGCTTTTGCTGGACACATGCAAGGCCAAGGGGAAGGAAGTGATCATCATAACGACTGACAAGTTTCCATGCGGGAAACTGCAAGCCAAGCAGTACCTCAGCATGCCTCCCCTTGGTCCTCTTGATCAGACGGACAAAATTACATCAACAGCTCCTGCATCTCCCTCTGAAATTCAGCTCATCACCTCCCCCCAGTGCACCTCCTCTTCCTTATGTCCCCCACAACCTGTCTTCTCTTTTAAAGAAGCCCAGTCTTGTGGTGTAAGCTCCCATCCGTGTTCACCATCACGGTTTCGTGGGCTCAGCCAAGCAGCGGCGAACAGACTGCAGCAACCCCTCCTGAGGTTGAACTCTGAGCCGTGGCTAAAGATCCCAGCTTCTCTGCTCACCCAGCAGCCTCATGCAGCCTCAGAAAACGACCAAACTGAGGACCTCTCTCTCAGAATTCCCAAATTGGATGAGGACAACACATATTCGAAAGCTGACAACTTCAAATGGTATGAAGGAAGATTAGGAAGCAATAAAGGAGTAGAAGGAGACAGAAAGAATGAATGTGCCAAACACATGGGACAAAAGATATCCTTACCAGGTCTCCTATCGTCCCACTCTGCCTCCCATCCTAATCTTCATTCTGAAAACCTTGGAACAGATTCAGTGACCTCCTCTTCCTCCCTTTCTGGTGGCAAGAGCCTTGGCGTTCCACTTCATAGCATGGCTTCGTCGAGCCTTAATAGCATCATCCAGAGGCGCAAGCTAGGTACGGACATCTACAGCTCTGACCCCCAGCTAGCTGCAGGCATCCAAAATCTCTCCGAGGAGTCCCAGCAGAAAGCAAGAGACCCAACAGAGGGCAAGAAGTTGGCCCCCTTACGCTGCTCCAGCACGCTGGGCTCCAGGGAGTCACTGTCGACCTCAGGTCCGACCAGGAGAGTGCTCTCTGGGTTCGAGCGTAGAGGGTCTGGTGCCTTCTTGTTGGACCACAACTCCCAGGTCAGGCCTAGATCTCTGCCGCCTCTGACCCTCAACTCCACCAACACTCCCAACGTTAATGTTTACAACCTCAGCTCTGGTGGTGGAAGTGGTTTTTATGAAAAGGAGTCTGGTCTAAAAACTTTCCTTCCCGCTGCTCCTCCTGGGCACCCCAAAGAGATGACCAGGAGGATGCTGCTGAGGAGACACTCGATGCAGACCGAACAGTTCAAAACAACAGCTTGAAATTCAGCCGAGAGGGAAGTTCATCAGTGTGTTTTAACGTTAAATGTGCTGTCAGGTTCATGTGATGTAGTGTCTGTGTAATGAAACTCAATGATGGAAACCAAAGAGGATATATAAAGAAAAACAAAAGATCCTAATCGATGTAACAACATACATATTGAAGTTATCTCCCTTTGCTTCAGTGTGCTGTGTGTTGTCACTGTGCACGTTGCTTCAGTGTGCAGTTTTAATATGCAATACTTCCTTAAAGTTGCATTTAGATTATTTTGGCCACTTGGGAGCAGTGAAGCAAGCTGAAAACACATGTGACATATTATCACCTGATAAAGTTGTTATGGTGAATATGTTAGCAAAATACTGCCTATTTCCACATCCAGCAGTCTCAGAGCAACACTAACATTCATTTTGGAGTCGAGTTTCTAGTCATCTGACAAATGTTAAGCTAAATATTCACTCTCCTTTCTGCTCTGTTTTGCTCTTTACTGACTCCTGAGTAAATTATCTGACTCTTTAGCTGCAAGGTGTTTTCTTCACTAGTTAGTTGCTAACTTTGTCTGCTTTTTAGTGCTGGACAGGTAGTGTCCTGTAGGTTTATCAGAGCTTTTCCAAGTTGATAAGAGTGGAATTTGCAGGTTCAAAACCAAAACAATAAGATAAAAAAGGTAAAAAATGCACAGAGCTGAGTAAAACTGCAGATTCAATTGATAATTCTCTTGATATTCATTAAGAGTGTACGTTTCACGCTACACACTGTCATTTGATCCATTGTTAGTGTGAAAAATATAAATATAATAATATTTTAAAAAGCCATATTTCTGCTCAGCTGAGTCCAACAATAACTCTTGTTTCAGCTTTGTTTTAGTCTCCACCAGCTCCTGAGGAAATATCTGGCTCTCTTCATCAACTAGTCGTTAACATTTGTCTTCTGTTTGGTGCTCAGCAGATAATCTATGTTTATCTACTTTGTAGGTGCAAAACAATGAGCTTAAAGAGGCTAGTTTGTTGGTAATTTTCTTTGGATTGTGCATTACCTCTGATTGATTGGTCCATTATTAATATAAAATATATCACTGCAGCTGTGTAGAATTTGAAAATTCCAGACAGAAATTTTGCGCAACAGATCGGCACAAAAAAAACAAAGTGGAAGAAGGCAACAAACACTGCTTCATTCTTTCATTGTGATTAAATGATGGTAATTATGACTTCTGTATCTCATAATTAGGGGAAAACTGGTATTTTGATTGATGTTACCAAACACGATGGTGCCGTAGCATTTAGATTAGACAAATTTTAAAAGCTTGGGACACATTTCAGATGCATGAATGTCTCCATGAAGCATCCAACAGTGGTTTAACTGCTTCTGAAGAACAGAGCGACTGAGCAGGTTAAACTTTTCCTCCTGAAAAATACCACTTGAGATGCCTCTGCAATATTTACACGCTGATAAAAATACCATCAACATTACTCTGTGACATTACTTTCTCCCATATTATTGGTGCTTAAAACAAGGAAGAAATAAAACAAATGAAATCTCTCCTCAAATAGTGATGGGCTTAACATTTTCTCATAATTATGAGATAACTCTTATAATTATGAGATTGTTTTCTTGTAATAATGAAATAGTAAGTCATAATTATGAGATACGGAAGTCATAAAACCACATATAGTGGCTTTAAATCAAGAGGGTCTGCTGAGTATTCACATTTGCTATTTGGTCAAGGAGTATTTAATACTTTAATTTATGTAAGAAGCCATTGTTAGCTACAAAATAAAAAATCATCTGTCGCTGAGATTATGTGATTGTGTTTTGGGGAGTGCAAAAGTACAAATGTTCACTGTGTAAGAACAGAAAGAAAAAGTGTTTAATAAATGAATTTATTATCATGAAAATGTAAAATCACTGTAAAAGTACATTACTATGCATTAAACATGCATAATCGTTTGAAAGTGTCTGTTCTACCATCTATACAAAAACACACCCTTATACACGTGAATTTACTTCCACAAACTGCTAAAAACATTAAGAACATCAGTGTTTCCCATATATTTACATGTTTGCATTGTCGTTAAAAAAAAAAAAAAAAAGAAAAAAGAATGGATTCAAAATTATGTTTAAAAGAGAATTTTAAAAAAAGAGTCATGGTGACTCAAACGCAAGAGCCATTATAAATGAACTGGGATTATGTATTCATTTGTATTTAGTCCAACTCTGATCACATTAGGCAAAATAAATACATATTAGAGTATCTATGGCAGGTGACACAATATAAACAGTGATAATAATGCAAGACAGAATATTTGTTTTCTGTGTTTCTTAAATACAAAAAACAACCTTTGCAAAGTTTCACCAGTTATCAGCTCAGGCGGACTGTGGTGACGTCTGTGTTCGATGTAGCGTCCTCGACACGACGCTTCTCAGTCTGCTGCTCCCAGAAGAGCATTCTCCCAACAGTGCCAAACCTGATTTAGTCCTTTCTGTCCCATCTTGGACAGGCGCGTAATCCTCACGGTGTCGCTCAGGCCCTGCGGTCGTAATCGCTGACCATCTTCTTGATGTGGTTCAGTTTGCCCTTCAGATATTTACACCTGCGCTTCTTCATCTGATAATCTGCAGACTGTGGGGAGGAAGGGAGGTTCATGAAAAAGTAAGTAAGACATAATGAATAGAGGTTATACAATAATGAGATTGTAATGAATAAAAAAAAAAGGTGCTATTATGGACTGTGTGTCTCTTTAGATCCATTTAATGATCTCACATACCCTTTTCATGTCCTTTATCCTGTTGTACTCATCCAAAGCATCCTGTTAAAATGAGAAAAAAAGAATTTGTCAGTCACACATTTCAAATTGAAATGGGATCATCAAAATCTCAAATTTAAGGTTAATGTCAAGGACACAACTATCACGTTTCTTAAACCTATATTAGGTGATTTTTTTGCCACTTGGGGGGCAGCAGAAACAAACTGTACACACATTTACATACCATCATCTTATAAAATGTATATGTCAAACGTTAAAACAGAGGCAGTATTATTATTCATTTGGAGTCATGTTTGTGTCCACCTGACAAATGTAAATCAAATATTCACTGTTTTAGCTCAGTTTTTGGTCTCTCTTCTAGTTGCTAATTCTGTCTTTAGCAGCTAAATGCTCACTATGTTCACCAGCTAGTTGCTAACTTTAGTGCAGTGAGTTTATCAGAGGTTTTTTATTGTCTGTTGCTGGAAACAACAGTGATGAGAGCAGTGAGCACCAAAACCTTAAAGCTGCAGGCCATAAAGGCAAAATAATTAAAAAGATGCTAAAACACTGTAGAGCTGAAAGAAACCAGAGTTTGGTGATACTGTGGTGACTATGAGAGACAACTTTTCATATTACACGTAGTCATTTGATCCACTGTTAATATAAAAATATTGATTAAAGCAGCTTTAACGCTACAAGTTTTAAAGCAGATGATATTTCCAAAAACTCCTGGGACCTTTCTGCAAGTTACATCATCAATTACTCTTTGCACTTTTTGATTTTGTTTCATTGTGGCGATATCCATCTATACATGCTTCAAACAGCAACAAATTGATTGAAATTGAAGATAATTTACGTGGTTTTAAATCATATTAAATGATATAAATAGGTGAGTAAATAAGCATCAAACCGTGAATAACTAAACTGTTTTCCTGTAAGTTCTCACCAGGTACTGTGGGCTGCCCTCCTGCAGCTCATCCAGCTCTCTGTCGACCTGTGCCAGATTCTTATTGATGGCGTCCAGCTCTGCCTGCATGTCTTTGTACTCCAGGTGGTCGCGGTCAAATTCGCGCTTGTAGTTGCTGCGGTCCTGCTCATTTGCGATCGGAGGATATTCACTAAGGTAGAAAGTGAGAGGAAAGAGAGGACGTATTTAAATTACAGCAGCAATGTGTCAAAGTAAGCTGACGTACAGTAGAGGAGTCTAACTTCTACAAAATGTCTTTTATTTATTTGTACCTGTAAAAGTCGTCATCGTCCAGCTCGTCTCCAGAGGAGGCGTAGTCAGTGTCGTAGTCCTGTCCATCAGCGCGACGTGGCCGACCAGCACGTCTCTTTTTTGGCCTTCCAGCCGAGCTGGCTGCCTCCGAGTTACTGCTGTAGGGAACCCCATTCTGCAAAGGCAGGTCCTCTTCCACTGTAGGCCTGCAGGACACAGGACAGTTACAGTTTCTATATTCTTAGTCTATACAGAAAAACATAATAATAATAATAATAATAATAATAATACAACAAAACAGAACATAAAAGTGCTTTTTCTTCTCTTCAGTAACTTTCCTATGTGTAAGGAGGAAGTAAAATAAAGGCCATTCTGAAGCTGCCAATCTGATGAGTAAACAGATCAACTATGACTTCCTCTTACATATTTACCTCTTTCTCATCAGCTCAAAAATATTTCACATAGTTTCGGTGTTGCAGGAAAACATGACACATGAATTTCTTTGCTGTAACTGGCAACGTTACCGGCCACATTAATTCATCTAAAAAAATTAAAAAATTTAAAAAAAGACTATTCTTTTGAAATGCTGAGTGTGTGTGCAGTTTGTTTTCTGACTGTCGTCCTTTCAGAGAAAACCATCACACAGACTGGTTCACATTTTTGCATAAGAACAAGTTCCAGCAAGCTTCGACAGAAGAGGTCTGAAGAAAACCAGTCTGAAGTGGTGCCCCAATTCCATATTAGCTCTGTACAGCATGTGCTATATACTAGTATTTATACTATACACGGTTTATATACTTGGTAACATTTTGTACTAACAGGAAGACGTGTGCCAGCGGATGAAAATTAATTTTGGAAAGCTATTTCCAATTAGACGTAACAAGAAAATTAAATATTCGTCCAAATATTAATACTTTTCTGAGCTTTTTTAACAGCCCAAAGATAGTTGTCTGTACATCCATGGGTACACTGTGAATAGGAACTGCTAATAGCTAATTCAGCATACATTTATGGTAGGCTAAAAACAGGGCTCAAAGGAGAACAGCAGTACCTTCCTGTAGCTGACATTACAAAAGCCGATTTGATCTTTTATGATGACGGTTCCCAAATAGGCCTATATGTTGGTGTTAGCATGTTTCCATCTATCAGATTACCAAAACATTTTTATACGAGAAGAACAAGCAGGTAATGCAGGTAATCCTAATTCCTGCAGGTAATGTTAAAAATCACCTCACCAAATAAATCATCCGAATAATAATCTACATCACAATCACAACATCCTCAGTTTGATTACGACCGAGGACATTTGTTGCATGTGACTTTCTTTGCTTCCTCCACATATTTACAGTTTCTCTCTACTGTGAAATGTCAACTAAAGAAAATAAACCTTTAAAATCTGTACTGAATTGGGACGCAGAGAGGTTCGACCTGCTGCACTAACCCGTCTGTCTGTAGTGCCATCAGCAGTACATAAAACATCACACACATCCTGTGTTGTCAGTGCAGATGTTTATCTGTCAGTATACTCACTGTGGGGTGTAGCTGTAGGGAGGTTTGTCATAGTTTGTGCTTTCGTCATCCAGGTGACTCCTGGAGCCTCTCAGCTTCTCTGAGTAGTCCGCCATCGGGAGCTCCTCAGGGGGGACGGACACATTGTTCACCTTCAGGAAAGAGTCACACATATTTTAATATGTCATTTGTTGCACCACAAGAGTAATATGATTTTACAGGGTTTAATACCTTTTTCACATTCATACCAGTCAAACAATGATGGCAAACCAGTAGGGAAAATAAGGCCTACAGTTACATTTCTATCACGTTTGTCAGGAATTCCCAACTGTATATAACAAAAATTCCTAGTAATATAATTAAATCAATTGTTGCAACCTAGAGCCAGATAAGTGGTGATAACTGATGGATGGGTTTGGATTTGCTAAAACTCTTCTCTTATCCACAGTGAGTAGATGAGCTCCTGTAGCTGCAGCAGTAACAGTGTTTGCTGCAGGTCTGATGTTGCTGACTGAAACTCCACAAAAAAAAAAAAAAAAAAAAAAGGATTAAAACAGCTTCCTGCTGTGTGATCCACTGTCGCACCGTCTCACGGTAGTTTATAGACAGCCGCAAACATACAAAAACAACTCACAACTAATGTTACTGTCTACAGCTGAAAAGAGACAATATTCAAGACTTTTGTACATGAAAATTAAGGTTTAGGGCCTTTTTGACAGGAAATTAAATTCAATGCTTTTTAAGAGATATTGCAAATCATCTACAGTTAAAAAAGTAAACTGTACTTTCAGCTATAACCATTTATATTTACTACTATTCCTCAGACTCCCTTTTGACGGCTGTCTTCCTCAAACAAGCACACTGGATCTCTGCCAGCTCCGGTATGATACGCCTGCACGGACTTGTCCTCTGGCAGTATGTGTTGTTATTGAGTTACACCCTGCTGCACACCTCCAAAACACCAGTCTACATGCATATGTGCTGCAGGTCGCTACAGTCAGCACTTTTAGACGCATGTTCCCATAAGCTACGGTGAAATGGTTCCCAGTATCACGTTGCTGCTGTGGTGTCGTGTGTCTGTTAAATTGTGGGCTTCATAGTTTTGAGTTCTGGTCCGACCTGTTCTTCCTCTTCATTGCTCTGCAGTAAACTCAACTGCAAGGACTTGGCTCCGCTGAATGTCACTATGACTTACAACCTATTAACAAAATGACTCACCTACTCATCCCTACTTACTATGAGTACATCAAGTGTGAGAGTTGTTGCAAAACACTTCTGAAAATAGCTCCAGTAAGCATGATTCATGATGAAATGTAAATACAGAATTTTAAACACTTGACTGTACTGACAGGAACATGTTCAGGTTTTTATGTTTGGAAGTCTTCCTTCCATACGACATGTCAGCAGACGACTGAAACTGTCACCTGTGGACATACCACACCTTGAAACCGAGGATACTTGAAAGAAGGAGCTCACTGCTCCACACTTCCCCTCCCCCTCTGACAAACAGGTGACTGCCACCAAACAGGTTGTACTACTTCAGCTGACACTCTGCTGCTGCACGCCACCAGAGACCAGATCTTAGGATCAGCCATGATAGCTTCTTTTGATTTCACCTCTGGAAGGTTTAGAGCTGAAATGATTAGTCGCTTATGTACTGATGGTCTGGGGTCTTTTCCTTTATTCATCAACACTCAAGCACAGTTTTCCCTTAGTCGTGACTTATTTTACTGTGATGTTTTTACTGTTTCCTCTTTCTTATGTTTGTTATGTTTGTCTAGATTTGTCTTTGACTGAGCCGTGTCAAAGAGGAATCTCTGTTACCATGTGTGTTACAATGTTTTTTTAATCTTGAATCTTACTAGAAACAGGAAGAAACTCAGCAAAGTGGAAAAAAACAACTAGTATTTACTAGTACAAGCAACAAAATTGGTAATCCATAACGAAAATACTCAGGTTAAATAATTCAACGTCACACTCACCCACGCCTCTACGTCCTGAGGAGGCCCCATCTCGTCGATGACCTTCACTTTCTTCCACAAAATGTTGCTCTTGCCGTAGTTTCGGATCTTCTGGCGAGTCTTCAGAGCGAAGACGAGCATGATGATGAGAGCCACGCTGACCAGGAAGCCGCACACCACGGCGATGGCCTGGAATGAGGGATAAACCGCTGAGTTACAAGGTTTCTGAGTTACTTTCAGGGCCATTTCACTTATTTTCTGATCTTTATATTTGGCTTTTTCTTGTTTGATTGATCGATGTGATTTTAAAATTGCTGTTTGTTTTATTGTTGCTGTTATTGTTGCTTTATGGAAGCCAATGGGGGTCAAAATAAAGGATAAAGAATAAGGAACCAATCCTCCTGTGCTGACACAGGTATAAGAACATAAAAAATGGACGTCAAATCTGTGTGTTCACCTCTTGTGGCTCCACGACGCAGTAGTGGTAGAGGTACTGATTGACAAACACTCCTGACGGCTGTGGCTGTTGGTACTGGGCACAGAGGCCGGCGATCTGGCTGCCATAGACCGAGCCAGAGGACTGGGCCATGGGGTTCACCGCCACCAGGTAGACTATGGAAGCTATTAGCATTAGCAGTGCTAGGATGGCACAGATGATCACCACTGCTAGGTAGAACCTCCTGCTCTCTGATAGGCTCTGGTGAGACACGATGATGATGAAGATGACCAGGGCGATGATAAAGGCGATGGCTGCCATGGCAATGATGAACCCTTTGCCTGCCCGGGGGTCATTGTAGTTCCCTCCGAGTCCGCCGTAACCGTAGTTGTTTCCAGCTCCATATCCACCGCCACCAAAGCTGCCGTACCCGCCGCCATAGCCTCCTCCATAGCCTCCGCCGTACCCTAAGCCCCCAAAGCTACCCAAGGCTCCCTGAGTGTCCCAAGCCAAAGTGGAGGCAACACAGGCGAACATGGCCACGCACAGCACGATGACGATGATGGACATGATTTTGAGGATGCCTGGTGGAGATGTCCAGCGGTAGAAATGCTGGAACTCATCATCTGGGTAGTAAGAGTAGGCCGGCTGGGGAGGGGCGTTACTGTGAAGACAGAAAAAACATTTATTGTAAAAGCAGAAATTCACCCTGAGTGCAGAAAGGCTATAAGGATCTGAATATTACAAGAAAATCATACTGAAATTTTATCTCTGAAAAACTGAATTTTTAGAGGGAATGCTGCGAGTACTTCAAGAGCAAATTTTAATTCTTTTAAAAAAATCAAGTTGCTCAAATTGGATTGGTGACATTTAGACACCAAAATTTACTATAACTTGAACATCTGGGCTACCAAAGGATCGATCACACCTCTGTCTCTTCAGGTTACGTTCTGTCACTCACATGTTTTCATACCAAGATAATTCACTGCAATAAATTCAGCCGTATTCCATTTTAAACATTAAGTCTTCAGTAATGGTTAAATTTCACTAAATGTAAACCAATTTTAAATTATTTGGCCTTTCTTTACTTCCGTAGATTAATATGTTCATAAACAGCGTGTGAATAGGTTGAAGTTGACGAAGATAAACAGAACAGACGGTTTATACTCATGAAAAGAGACTCACTATCCATCTGACTCATATGGAGGTGGACTCCCGTTGGGCCTGGATGACATCGCTGCTGGATCCTTTGAGGTGCTGCTCTGTGAAGACGAATCTACAAGAAGATTTCTATTGTTAGAATAGATTTACTCAAACATTTTCTCAATTTCCTTAAACATGATCTCAATTAATCTATTACAGAATATCAGCAAATGGTGAAAAATGGCCGTCACAATACACTAAAGCCCAAGTCATCAAATTGCTTGTTTGGTCCGAACAATGCTCCAGGCAGCAACTCTTCACATTCGAGAAGCCGGTACCAGGAAATATTTGGCATTTTCTACTTGAAGTATGACTCAAATGACGAGTAGATTATCAAAACAGTTACAGATTATTTTCTACTAATCGACAATTCAATTAATTGCCTAAATATTTCAGCTCTATTCTAAAATATACTAAGACTATAATGACATGTGAATTTTAACAGCCATTTCAATGTCAGACTGAAACGTCTCTTCACTTTATATTTATATCTTTCAGATGATAAAACTACAAATATTCCTGTTTTGTCCAGATTATGTGACAGTAAATGAAACCACTGGAAGAAATTTCAGTCATATTAATCTTACTCTTGACATTTTTTTGTCATCATGTTCAGACACTATGATGTTAAGGAGATAATTGATTTAAAGCGGTAACTAACAACAAATATTGGTAACAGGTAACAAATTATTTTGGATTTAAAACCACAAAGTCATAGAAGCCTGTGGTGTTAATCCCTCTAACACTCACCTGTTGCTCCGGATGTCCGCTCCTCTCTGCCTCAACCGAAATGTTTCGACTGAAACTGCGGCTGCTGATAAAAAACAATCCAGGCCACACCTTGAAAGGCTCGGCTCTCGGTTAATAAAGCCCCGCCCTCCCCGATTACAGGTGTCACATTACCTAACAGCACAGGAAGTCCTCCATGCTGGAGGAAATATCTGGAAATATTTCAATTAATGTAAGAAAGCAGACACAACAGTCTCAGGGTTGGTTGTGTCTGATGTAGCTGAAACACAACCGGATGTTTTAGTTAAATACACACACACACACACACACAACAGCAGCATTAATTAAATAATTATGAAAAACAAAAGAGAAAAAATAATAATAGAAAATCCAGTTATATTGTTCAAAGAATTCATAGAAATTATTGACGTTAATGTGCTTTTACATCTTAGAAGGACCTATTATTACATTGTATGGAGTCCCGAAACTGACCAAATGTATTAAAATGTTACATATAACTGAATACATCAATAAATAATATTTTAAGCTAAATTACTGGAATTAAGTGAAAAAAGAAACATTAAATGTTATGGTTTTCTTTTAAACTCAGAGTTTTTGTTTTTCAGTGTAGCAAAATAATTAAATGTGTGCCAAGACCAAATATATATATATATATATATATATATATATTTAATGCATTATATTTTTTAGGATGTGTGCCTTGTCTTATTTCTGCTTACTACATTTTGTCAGTTTTGGGCCTGTACATTACATTAACATTAACACAAAAGTCCCTCTCTAGAGCCAGTGTTTGGTTTGTCCGTTCTAGGCTACTGTAGAAACATGGTGGTACAACATGGTGGGCTCTGTGGAAGAGGACCTGCTCCCTATGTAGATATAAAGGGTCATTCTAAGGTAACAAAAACACATCAATTCTTATTTTCAGGTGATTTTACACTAATTAAAACATACTTCTGAATATTATATTTCATTTCTGCTAAGTCCTTTCCGCTAGCTGCCACTAAATTCTACACACTGGTCCTTTAAGTGATGTCTTCAGTCCAAAACCCAAAGATATTCAATTTTACAGTCATGAGACAATGTAACCTGTTTTTTTCTTCCAGTTTCTCTTCCTGCTTCCAGTAAAAGAAACTGTCCCTGAGTGTTGATGAATAAAGGAAGACTGTCTGAGTGCAAAAGCAGAACTGTATTCTGAAGACAGAAAGCACCAATTAATCACTTAAATTATGAAAGAATATGGACATTTACAGCAACATATTTACATCTGTACTTGACAAACCCAGAGAAATACATTTCTTGTAATGTATTCCCATTAAATCAAGAAGCTTTACAGTGGTACAGAGGAGATATTGAGGCACTTAGTGATATTTAAGTGAATATAAAGTACAAATTGTTTAATCTATGAAATGGTAGAACAAAGTCAAAAGTGTTTAAAATACATATAACACAACATTTCATTAATTCTGCTATAGGACATACATATTTCCAGATTGAGATGTTTGTCAAACAGTTACATATTTAAAAACAGATACTGTGCAATTAAAACAATCAAAAAAAGTCACAGCAGTTTAAGAATCCAGCTGGATGAGGCTCGCTCCCAACAAAGCAGTGGTTTTCTTAACAGGCTGGGAAGTTGTGAAACATATAGACAACTAAAAAACACAAAGACTGATAAGTACAGTAGTTAGGCGGCATTGCAGAGAAGGTAAACCTTGACAGAAATAAAGCAGCATCTTTCATTTTTCCGCTCTATGCCTCTTTTATCTCTACACTGACGGACAGATCGGATACCAGTGTCATTTGTAAAAAATTAAGTGGCAAGTCTCAGCTACTATTACAGTCACAGTATCACACATATATTGAGCTCTTTGGACCATTTTAAGTGTAAAACATTCAACCCTTTAACTTGTGGACTTTAATAAACACAGAAATGAAACTGCTGATAAGACATACAGATTTGAAAGCAAGCTGACGCTCCTGTGGTGTTGACTGTGGTTCGCTTTCCAGTTAAAATGTCTTTTTCCACCACCAGCTGTCAACAGTAGTTCTGTATTTGTGTCCAGTGGTGGACGCCACAGAGGTTTAGCTGTATCCGTCGTTCCACTCCATGACTTTATCATATTCTTGGATCTTCTGTTTGATGTGTGACAGTTTGCTCTTCAGGTACTCGCAGCGTTCCTTCTTCTCGAGGAATGTAGGGTCCTGAGATGGCAAAAAACAGAGACACAGATGGGAATAAAAATGTAATTACATTTTTATTTTCAAACCAAGCAAACCAGTCACTTTACTGATCATTAACGGTGTCATTTCAGCTGTTTAGGAGCAGTTACTTATGTGAGTCTGTAAACTGTTTGTCCTTTAACTTAAAAGGAAGTTTAAGGTGATTTTTATACTTTTATTAACATTAACAAATCCCATGAAAAGACAACAATGAATTGATCTACTAACACGTATTGTCTGTGTATCAAAAACCTGATATATCTTATTTCTCTGTGCTGTAGACCTCCATTGTTGTCCAAAAACTATTAAAAACCTGTCAGTGAGCCACACGGCTGCACTGGGTGACATGTTCCTTCATTATGAAGAGTTTGGTCATGTTAGTTTGTTTAGAAACAGCTATAGACTAAGACTCAGCCATGCTAGCAGCTCTGTGAGGTTGTATTTAGGCACAACGGTGCTTTGGGCTAAATGCTAAACTTAGCATGCTACCATGCTCACAATGAAAATGTTAGCGCGCTGATTTCTAGCAGGTTTAATGTGTACAATTTCCACCATCTTAGTTTAGCGCGTTAGCTTAGTAAGATTTGCTAATTAGCACGAAACACAGCTGAGGTTTTGCAGGTATTTGGTCATAAACCAAAGAATTGGACAAATTAAATTTTGGATGGCGCTACATGAAAACCTGAGGGAACACCAAAGAGACAATCCATCCAATAGTTGTCGAGACGTTTCTCAATGGCTCTATAAGAAAAGTCAATTGAATCACCAAAGTCTGTAGGATTTATCATATGGGGAACATCCAATCCAACCAGTAGATGTTGAGATATTTCACTGATTAAGTGAAAGCTTTGACCTGCTGTTGGCACTAGATGGGAAGTCAGTGGGATTAGGTTTTGGCCTCTTCATAACATAAAATATCAAATAACACAAGTCTCATCCTTTAATCTATTACAGCATATGTGGAAGATATCATTACTGACAGAATGTGCATCTATTGATGTGAATGTTTGAAGAGATAATACTGAACCTCGACTCTCTAGAAGAAAAGCAGCACATCAGCCAAGCCTCTATAATATAAACTAACACAGGCAGCAGAAAAAGCCACTGCTATAGACTGTATATACAAAACACTGACAAGACAATGAGCTCACATTTTTCTTCCTCTGGTACTCCTGAAGGATTCTGTTAATGCGATCAGCCTCCTACAAAAAAGAGACACAGTATTAAACTTCGGTCACTTCATTAAAGATTTGATCTAGTACAACCTTTTCATAAGTATGAAAATTAGTTGATGATGCTGTCAAACAGGCTCTATGGATGGTGCTGAGAAGGAATTTGAGGGTGGAGGGGAACAGGAAGTGAAACAGAAGAGTTTGCAGGATGGGGAAATGAGGCACATGTAAACAACAAAAAGATTGGGTGCCATATTTCAGACACGCAATCATTCCGTCCAAAATGCTCACACAAAACTAAACACTGATGCAATCTGTCCAGCACACTGAAGGGGCAGATAACGTTCATACATCAATGCATGGGTTACAAAACACAGTCCAGTGTTGTATTTATGTGGTTGGTGGGGCTGCCCAGAGCACACATGAAGACTGGGGGGAATCACATCAAATCCTCTTGTTCCCTCGAAAAGCAGCGCTCTGCCCACAAGGATGTACTGACAGTTTGGTAATCAAGAGGAGAGTCTATGTTTCTATAACACATTTCTGGTTATAGTTATATGATCAATCAATCCTCACAGATTATGACCGTCTCCAAAACATAATAAGAGATGTGTGAAACCACTCACCATCTGGCTGGTCGGGTGCTGTGGCAGACCGCGCATCATGGCGTCCATCTCATCAAACTTCTTGAGGGCAGCCTGCACCTCAGAGTGGAGCTCTTTGTACTCTGCATACTGGTCATTAAACACAGCTCGGTACTGATCCCGCTCCTCATCCGACTGGATCGTTGGGTATTTACTGCAGGATGGAGAGAAGCAGACCAACACACTTCACTAACGTTATAAGAGTAAACTGTGCTACATGTACAGTGATGATTATTTTCATTATCGTTCTATAAAATGTCAGAAAATGGTAAAAAATGTACATCACTGTTTCCCAAAGCCCAATGTGATGGAAAAATGTCTTGTTTTGTCCCGTTTTGATCATCTACTAAGTGTTTGTGAAACTTTTGAAGCAAAAATGTCAAAAAGTCACTGGTTACAGCTCCTCAAATGGAATTCTTCCAGCATTTTCCACTATTTTAAAAAACCAAACAATTCATCGAGAAAACAATCTGCAGATTTATCAATAATAAAAATAATCATAAGTTACTTTTGTTGGCATACGGCATTAGATATACAGCATATTGTATTTTTAGCAGCACTTACGCAATGTAGTCCGGCACAATAACAGGTTTTGGAATGTGTCCTGAGGGTATCCCTCCCTGCAAAACCTTTGGAGGTCCTGCTTTTGGTGCAGCCTGGATGGGAACGACTGAGGAGCCTTCAACCTGTGCTGGAGCTTTGGGTGCAGCCATCTGCAGAGACGCAACAACAGAAATTAAATTAGAGTTGCAGCTTTAAACAATCTAAATGTGGTTATGTTAGATCCTGAGAGTCTGCATTATGTTTTTTCACATTACACGGCGTCACAGAACGCTTACCGACGATTGTACAGCTCGCATCTCGCAGGGCTGCATCTGTGCAAACAAAACATATAAAAATATCATCCCATTAACATGTGACTTATAATGATGATTTATTATTCAAAGCAGTAGTTTGACATTTTAGGAAATACGCTTATTCACTTTCTTGCTGGGAGTTAGACGAGAAGATCTGAGGAATCCAACCCTACAAATAAAACAAAGGTGAGATCTTACCTCCTGGCAGTACCTCTCCCGATATCTGCGTGCTGCTTCATGTCTCCACAGCTTGAGACACACAATGGCTCCAATCAGATAAACAACCATAGTGACAAACAGAAAGATGATGGCAGCAGTCTGGCCTGCTTCTGTGCGGCAGAACGCCCCGTTAATGCCGTTGTTGAAGACAGGATAGGAGCAGAGGCCTCCACGAGTTGTGTCTCGCACATAGACAATACCTGGTAAACAAAAAAAAACAAGCAAGGTACAACAGAGGCAGTTCAAGTGGGAATTAAAGCGAGTGAGATTAAAGGTTCAGTTCATGTTGGCATCTAGCCATGCAGTTTAAGTTTTATTTGTCCAGGTTTTGAGATTTCTGACACCACATGAGTTCTGTTGGTGGCTAAATTTAGAAAAGTTTCTCTGGATCACACCTTCAAAAAGGGGGCATATCCTGCACATTTCCAAGTCTGTATTTATATTCTGGGGCTCTACTGGAATATATTTGCATGATTTACAGTTCAAAAAACACCTTATTTATCTTGTACTGGCCCTTTCTGCAGCCCCTCAGCTAAGCACTGGAGCACCAGATTAGCGTTAGGTAGCGCGTGCCTACAGCTAAAATTGAGACCCAAACCGAGAGGATTCGCCACTGTGGAAGAAATCCAGGAAGAATCGCAGGAGACTCTGGACACACAACAAAAGATGATAGATTGAAATGTTTCCAGGAATGGATGAAGAACCGTATCACCACTCAAGGAGAGTATTTTAAGAATTATAAAGATATAAGTGAGAGATTTATAATTAATTTTTTTAACAATTCTGGGAATTTCTGGGTCCCCCCTCTTATAGTACTGTTTATGGACTGTTTTCTTTTCCAGGCTTTTGAGACAAAGTTAGCAAACTTAAACATGTCAAAATTAAACAGCCATTCCAATTTTTGATCATCTGCACACAAGAATATTTCACGGTTTCACAGAAAACGAATGATCTTAATCATAATGATCATAATGTGTACAGTACAAAAGATGGATATTATTGGTGGTATGTGAGAAAATGTGTTTGATTATAATGCAGGGTGAACTTTTAACTCATCATCATGGAGGATGTGGACAGCTGCAGCTGCAGTTACCTACCTGCTGCCATGTACAGCACTGCCAGCGCCAGGTTTAAGATAAACTCAGTCAGAGGCCACCAGGACGAGTCCAGCAGGATGGTGCGGTAGTACATGGTCATCCCCAGCACTAACAGAATCACAGTCACCAACCAGGCCAGCCCCGCCACCACCAGCACAAACGGAGTCTTGGGGCCGGTGTAGTAGCTCCCGCCTGTTACGCCACCGTACAAACCTCCTCCGTACGCTCCTCCGGGAGACGAGTATCCAAACATGTTGAACCACTCGTTGTCCTTGTGGATGTAAGCACAGACGCAGGCAAACACAGCTGCTCCCAGCAGGAGCTCCACACAGCCCAGAATCCTCAGCAGCCCTGCCCAGGACTTCATGAAGGCGTAGCGCTGTTGGTACTCCTCCACTCGCTCGCTGTAGGTCAGACCTGTGTGGTAGGTGCGCCCTGACATGGACTCATGGGCGTCCCGAACTTCCAGAAGCTCCTTGCGGGAGTTGTAGCTGCTGCCTGAGCCCCCATATGGATCCCGGTATGATCCAGGAACAGACGGAGAGTGTGGAGGAGAGCAGCGCACCCCCTCAGAGGTGCTGTTGTTGTTGTTATAGGAGGAGGCAGGCATGGACCACGCCTTGTTACTGCTGCGGTTGCTTCCTCTAAAGAAGTTCTTCCAGGAGTCGGGGATGAAGCGGTGGACCGGTTTGATGTCGATGGCAGGGTCGGCGTTGTCCTCGCTGCCGCTGGGATCGAACTCGGGGCCCACAGGAGGATGGTCTGGCAGAGGCGGTGGAGGAAGCGGGTCGGCGCTCTGAGCGAGATGAGCCGCTGTCTGCTCTCTCAGGGGATGCAGATCGTACGAGTCTGCTCGCGGTAAGGATCCCTGGGGAACCTGGTCATAGTGGGGCGCCTGGCGGACACGCTCAGTGCGTCCGTAAAAGCCTCCTCCATTGGACATGAGGATGGTGATGGTCCCTGACAGCACACACAAAATATTCATTCAGTGTTATAACAAATAAAAGGATTACACTGGAGCTGTAACTATTTTCATCAAAGCTGAAACAATTAGTTGATCAACAGAAAATTAACAGGCAATTATTTTGATAATTGATTAATTGGTTGTCATTTTTCAAGCAAAAATACCACAAATTTCATGGCTCCAACTTCACAAATATGAAGATTTGTGGAGATTTCCTCGTGTTGGGTAAAGTTAACTGTTGTTGACTATTAATTTTGTTGTATATATATTATGTGAATTTTTTTGTGTGGATCCTGTTGGGACCCCGTCTTCAGGGGGAGTGTGATGACCCCTGCTGTGTGGTTCACCTGTCGCTGTTCACTCTGCAGGTGGATCATTAGTGTAACCTGGAACACCTGAGGGCCCCGGTCTGTTCCCAGGTTATTAAAGCCACTCTGCTGCTGTTCTGCTCTCTCCCACAGGCATTTGTTTTGGTTATGCTGCTTTAGTTCTTTGCTTTGTTTTCATGCACCTTATATCTCACACACACACTCACTCACTCACACACACTCTCCACTCATGCATCACATACACTACTGATACCACTGATTTCCATACTGTAAATATTTAGTTAACTCTTTAATTTGGTTTAATTTTCTTAAAATAACTTACCACTGGTGAGTTCAATTATATTAATAAAAAAAAAAATTTAAAGCAATATTTGAGAAGCTGGAGCCAGAGAACATTTAGCATTTTTACTTGATAAATAACTTCAGAACTTAATCTATTATCAGAATTGTTTAGAGCTGCAGCTAATGATTATTTTCATTATCGATTAATCTGTCGATTATTTTCTCAATTAATCAACTAGTTGTTTGGTCTTTAAAATGTCAGAAAATGGAGAAAAATGTCTTTGTTCCCCAAAGCTCAAGGTGACAGTCCACAACCCAAAAATATATTTCTGTCATAGAAGATGAAATAAACTAGAAAATATTCACATTTGAGAAGCTGGAACTTGAGAATTTGTCCATTTTAATCGATTATCAAAATAGTTGGGAGATCATATAATGATCAATTTTCATCATTAACAAAGGACTGAGTAGGCAAAAAGAAAAGGAAATATGAAAAGGAAAGAAGATAAAAACAAGACAATTTCAAATTAGACATTCGAGAATATCATTCATGCAACATCATTTACTTAAAAAAAAAAAAAAAAAGTCCTAACAAACAAAGCTGAGCCTCAGTGCCCGAAGGTCACCAGAGAAAAGACCCTTCAGCCAGAGCCCTCCTGAGTGCAGATGTTATCCAGCATCTTCCATGCAAGCTGAGTCAAGAATGCATTTTTGTGCTGCAACCAAATACGGAGCAGAAAAAAAAATCTCTTGTTGGTGTAATAACTACTCATGTCTTATATCCAGGAGTCCTAAACTTACCGGCAGCTGTTGCAGTCAACACAAAAATACATTCTTGACAACCAATCAGCCCTTAAAAAGCCCATTTCTTTATGATCTTGAGAGGCAAATCGGTTAAAAAAAAAAAAAAAAAGGAACTGTGCTTGAATACCTCTTTCACACGCAGTCACTCAACACGACTTACATTGGCTTGCAGGTCAGAATGCAAACCTTGTATAAACACACAGTGTGCCGAGGAATCACCTGTAAAGACAAACAAAGACACGAATAATAATAAATACCATCATCTCCGAGAGCTCGATAGTGACGTCTTAATTAATTGTTTTTTCCCACCAACAGTTCAAAACCTAAAAATATTAAACTGCTGTTTCCAAGATCAAGAATCAACTTTAAAAATCAACTTTTAAGCCAAAAGTTCACTGAAAAACATGGAAATTTTGAATATTTAGCTCCTTTAACATGACGATTTACTGCTTTTCTTTGTCATATGTGATAGTAACACAAATATCTTTGTGTTTAGGACTGTTGGTCGCACAAAACAAGGAACTGCAAATTATTAAAGGGCACTTTTCAATAGTTTGTGATATTTTATAGGCTAAATGATTAGCTGAGAAAATAATCAGCAGCCCTAAATTAGTCATGCAACATCATTTAGATTTAATCCTTTCGCCTCTAATTGTTGTGCTCATCAGCTGCTTACACTGCTGCACAGCTGTGATCGCTCCTGAGCCTCAAGCTTTAAGGAAAAAGTCAAACAGTGAATCTGATTTCCTCAAACAACAACAGGAGGGTATGATTTCCTGCGCTGGCATGTAAATAAGTACATTTACTCCATTTCGGACTATACAAGTCAGACTATACATAGTTTTTTCGGTCAAAAACTCAAAGATATTCAGTTTATTATCACAGAAGAATCAGAAACAGGTTTAATGCCAAGTAGGTTTGCACATAGGAGGAACTTGCCTTGATGTTGTGGAGCATAACTGTCAGAATATAGAAGGTAAAAGAGGAACTGCACATTATAAAAGGGCACTTTTCAATAGTTTGTGATATTTTATAGACTAAATGATTAGTTGAGAAAATAATCAGCAGCCCTAAAATAGTCATTGATGAAGTTCATTAATGCAACATCTGTTAGACTATAAATGATATAAACTAACAACCGTGGAAGTTTAAAGTAGCATCAAATGGAAATACTCAAGTAAAGTACAGCAGCTAAGTAAATGTACTTAGTTAGTTTCCACTGATGACTTTCTTTGCTTCAGCAGCAGTTCAGACTGTAATAACTGTTCACACTATAGTTAACTGACTTCCATCAACTCTGCATTATATCATCAGGCTGAGTCACACAGTCTCCTGCTGCTGTTATCAGGAAACTGTCTGCAAGCTGCTCCAACAGAAACAGCTCGGCTCTGACAGAGCTACATCAAGCTTACATACAGTTTTCAGCCTGGAGTTATTACAGTAATAATGTGTGTGTGTGTGTGTGTGTGTGTGTGTGTGTGTGTGTGTGTGTGTGCAGTGAAGGAGGCCTAAGTTAATAACGTGAAGTTAACGTAAAACAAACCTGTGAACGTTTCAGCTGGCACACAGCCAGCGGGCTCGGTCGTGAAAAACACAGGAAAACACTCCAATTTCACTCCATTTGAAGTCCGGGTCGTGTTTAATGTTATTTTGTGAATGTATTATTGATTATAGCTTTCTAACATGTCGCTCTGAATGTTTTTTAATATAAGTTTAGTCAGGAAAAGCGGCGGCTGAAGAAGGTAAACTTCACTCGTCCTGCCTGTGAAGCTAACCTAACGTTGTGTTTACCTCTCGACGTAAAAAGTTCACATTTCAAATAATGAACCATTCCTAATCAATATCCTACCAAAAAGCACTAATCGATACTTGGGTTTAAGGATGTAAAGACAGTCTGTGGCTCGCCTACCTTGTTTGCTTCCCTTCCGTCTCCTCTTCTCCTTTCTCCCATTTCAGTAACATTAAACCACAGGTTTCCCTCGGACTGGACCACGTGATCTGCCCATCCCCGTGACGTCACGCAGACTGTGGCGAAATGTACCTGTGAAAAAGCTTCGAGCTGCTCACCTGAGTCACAAACTGATACTGCGACTGATTCACTCAGTGATACGGAAGCAAACATTACTGACTCCCACCATCTGTTAACATATAATAATAATAACAGGCTGACACATATACAGCAATGTAAAAATACTTCAGTACAAGTAAAAGTCCTGCATGAGAAATCTACTATAGTAAAAGTACATAAGTATTATGAGCTTGATGTAGTTAAAGTATTGCAGTAAAAGTACATAAGTATTATGAGCTTGATGTAGTTAAAGTATTGCAGTAAAAGTACATAAGTATTATGAGCTTGATGTAGTTAAAGTATTGCAGTAAAAGTACATAAGTATTATGAGCTTGATGTAGTTAAAGTATTGCAGTAAAAGTACATAAGTATTATGAGCTTGATGTAGTTAAAGTATTGCAGTAAAAGTACATAAGTATTATGAGCTTGATGTAGTTAAAGTATTGCAGTAAAAGTACATAAGTATTATGAGCTTGATGTAGTTAAAGTATTGCAGTAAAAGTACATAAGTATTATGAGCTTGATATAGTTAAAGTATTGCAGTAAAAGTAGTGGTTTGGTCCCTCTGACTGATATATTATTATATATGACATCATTAGATTATTAATACTGAAGCATCAGTGTGTAAGCAGCATGTTACTGTTGTAGCTGCTGGAGGTGGAGCTAGTTTCAACTACTTTATATACAGTTAGCTAGTTTAGTCCAGTGGTTCCCAACCTAGGGGTGGGGCCCCTCCAAAGGGTCAGCAGATAAATCTGAGGGGTCGTGAGATGATTAATGGGAGAGGAAAGAAGAAAAAACAAAGTTCTGATACACAAATCTGTTTTCACTTTTTGGACTTTTTCTCTAATCTTTGATTTTTGCTGAAATATTGGATCATTTGAACATTTATTGAAATGAAACCATGTGAGAAGTTTAGAGGGAAAAATCACTATTTGGTGGAGCTGTTAACAACTCATAGACATCTGAAATGTGACCCCGACTACACACTGCTTTTTGTAAGACGTCAAAAGCCAAAAAGGTTGGAAACCACTGATTTCATCTTTAACAATGTGTTGTATTTTAAAAGCTTGTTATATTATCCATTGTGTCAAATCTTCATCTGAAAAGTAACTAAAGCTGTCAAATAAATGTAGAAAGTACAATATTTCCCTCTGAAATGTAGTGGAGTGGAAGTATAAAGTAGCATCACATGGAAATACTCAAGTAAAGTACAAGTACTTCAAAATTATACTTGAGGACAGTACTTGAGTAAATGTACTTAGTAACTTTCTGACCTACACTTCACTTCCTTCAGCTGGATGTTGTTTCTTCTCTGTGCAGAGTTTGTTTTCACATTTATCTGCTGAAGGAGGAAAGTTTCTCTGTTTTCACCTTAAATCTCAGTTCAACACGTGAACCTACGAGCAGGATTTGTGACCTCACAGCTAGTTTGGAGCCAATCATGGTCCAGTATTCAACTTACACAAGTGTGATGTGGAAACTTGAAGCCTCCAGTGCACAAACACTGAGAATACATTTTAAGGATTTTTAACTAGTTAACTGCACTTTTTTTGTTGAAAAAAAGGAAACAAATTATTATTCCAAGCAGAGTATTTTTATATGTGTTAAAACATGTCTGGAGGGTGTAACAATGGACATATTGTTAATATATTGTGTTGCAACATGGACCGTTTAGAGCTTTTTATATACAGTTTATGGTTTGGAGTGTCAGGTGAGATAAGATAGATTAATAACCTGTATGAGTTGTACCATGTTTATTGTTAATAAAGAGCTGAGTCAGCAACAGTAATGCTTTAACCGCCCATTCTGTATCATCACAGAGGACAAAACAGAGTTAAACGGCATCTTTAAGACATTAAAGTGGTAACGCTCATAAAATGGGTGTAATCTACATGATTTTTGCCTCATGAGATTACAGAGGATTTCAGACAGATGCAATAATCTAACAAGAGAAAATGAAAGCATGGATCACCTGCAGGAACGCCTTAAATGTAATGAGCTATATACCTGTGGTTGTCACGTCAGTAAACTAGGTTATCATGATTTCATTTGAACTTTAAACCTTATGGCTTTTTTTCCTTATGTATTTTTTATTTCCTTGTTTTATTATGTTTGCACTATATCTTGTTTTACCTAGAAGCGCTGCTGTGTTTTAATAGTGTTTTTATTGCCTTGTGAAGCACTTTGTATCATATGGTTTGAAAAGTGAAATATAAATTAAGTTTATTATTATGAATATTATTTTGTGGGGGGAAGAGAAGAAGTATTCTCTATTTGTTAATGTATATATTCTATTGTATTGTCTTAATCTTCCACATTTTGTTTTGTCGTCCTTATTGCACATTAGTTTTGTTGTCTTGTGATGTTTTTCCCTTCTCACGTTACCGTACATCCTGTGGTCTGCATGATGTGACAAAATAAATAAATCTTGAGTTGTTGACTCTTTTTCTGGCAGAGAGTTCGGTCAAGCAAATAGAAAAGCTCCTTATCAGAGCTCAAATCAGCAAAAGTAAATGTTAACACTCTATTTTGGATATTTTAAAGCTCAGTTGAAATACAACATGTTTATTTTTTAGCACAAATGTCGCGCAGTGGTGGAAAATAACTAAGTATAATTACTGAAATACTCTACTTAAATATCATTTTGAGGCACTTGTACTTTACTTGAGTAATTCCATTTTCTGCAACTTTCTAGGTCACAATACTTCAGTCAAATATTGTACTTGGTACTTAATTTACCTGGAGAGTTTTTTTCATGACTTGCATTTTTAATTTTGTAATATAACATCAGTGTCACACAGCAGAAAAGAGATTTCAAACCAGAACATTTCCACACAGACACAGACATCAAAACTGTCTGTTAAAAAAGAAACGTCTGCTGAGCACTAGATGGCGCTCTGTGGTTACAGCATAACTGATGCTGATGTGACAAAGAAAACAGGTGAGCGCTGCGTTAAACAGTGGAGTTTCTAGCAGAGTCAGTTAATACACAGTTAATATGCTGTCACTCAGTAAAGACTGCCAGTGGTGCTCGTAGTGTGGAAGTGACACATGAGCAACAACTGTGTCATTTTCAGATCCAGTGTAATAAGTTACGTTATTCCCAGAATGTGCAAAACAACGATTCTGTGCAATATGTGCATGGAAAAGACTTTTGGACTCTACTGTACATATAATAAGTTTATATTATCCCACATTTATCACACTTATCATCCTAATGCAGCATTTTGATGTTGATATATATTAATATCTTGATATTTGGCATTTCTTTGTTTTATTCTGGTTGTCTGTCTTGTTAATTCTGTTATTGTACATTTTATATTTATTTATACTGTTATTTTATATTGTATATTTGTTTACTTGTGTATTCATATCTTATATTGTCTATCAGCAGTGGTAGAGAAAGTACTCATCCTCTACCTGAGTAAAACTATCAGCACCACACTGTAAACACTGTGAGGTTGTTGAAGAGACTATTTATCAGTCACCATCTGTAGTTCAATGACCCTCCTCTCAGCTCGGACCTGCTGCTGCTGCTGCTGCTGCAGAGCTGCAGAGCTGCAGAGCTGCAGAGCTGCAGAGCTGCAGGGCTGCAGAGCTGCACCACAGAGCCCACGTGTTTCTCTCCTTGGTTCACTTCTGCTGGAGGTTTGGCAGTGTATGTATGTATGTTTTCTGATTACATGTTTCCCTTTTGGCACTTTTGGTTAAATAGCTTATGATGCATCTCTGTGAATCTTACTTAGTATTTGACTGTGTACGGAGCGGCGCACCTCACCTGTTCAGACCTGGTAGGTTAATATGAAGCAGTGCTCTTAGCCTTCATGACTTTGATGAATTTACCTAAACAGTATCAACAGGTCCTTTAGATTTTGTTAATGGCATAAAAAATGTAGGAAATGGTTTAATTGTTAATGTTGAATGATTCTTCAGGTAAAACTTTTTAAGACTAGTTATGTCAGATTAAATAAGTTTTATGTGACTCAGTAACCACCAAACATGATGAAAACATCATTTCTGCCTCTGTGTTCTGTGTATCTCAGTTTCCTTATTTTAAAAGGAAATGCTGAGTGATTTTTGTGGCTTGCAAACGTTGGATATATAAAATGTAAGTTTGTAGTTTAAACCATTTTAACAGTCTAGGGAGGTTTTTAACACTTCAAGAGGCATATTCCTGTTTATTAGCATTAGCAGTAAATTCTTTGTTTATAATGACAGAAATCTTGTCACTTTCACATTGTAGATATAATAACCTGCTGTACACAACAGTCATTCGCCTATTTATCTTTTTAAAATGACATTTTATGGTAGAGATCATAGATGTTTCTGAACACCGTGCTTTTTTCATGTTAGCTGTAATGTTCGTACTGACATGGGGCCACATTACAGGTCTAAACGATGTAAAATGTGTTTCGAATTTTCCGACCAGCTTCATTCATGTACATGCAGGAGACAGAATATTAGAAACACTCCTCAGTAGAGATCAGTACGACATCTACAGCCTCAAAACTGACCAGAGTAGAACCAGCTGCTCTGTGACACCGTGTCAACAAAAAGCTTCAGTCTGCATGCAGAGCTGTTGTACTGGACTACATTAGACTGTACAGGTGTATCTGTATGTACCTGCATGTTTAAAAAAATTAGGTGCTATAATAAATGAATTTTTTGTGGTTTTCAAGGTGGAAGCTTTTACTTTACTTAAAAGTAAAGTAAAAAGTAAAAAGTAAACTTTACTTATACTTTAGTAAGACTGAATGCAGGACTTTATTTGGGATGGAGAACTTTTTAAAATATGGTTACTTAAGTAAAGCATCTAAAAACTTCTTCCACTGTTCATTGTTGAAACAGCAAGACTGGATCAAGTCTCTCAGTCAGACTCTCTAACTGGGATTTACTGGCTAAAAGCCAGTAAAGTTTGCACCAATTAGATTGTTGAAACATGTTTTTTCTGTTTCTTTTTAAAAGGCGTCTAGTGAGATAAGATGATTGTGTATCAATGTTTCACAAAACAGATGTTTCTTTTGTACTTATCAGCAGAAATATTCTAACTTTGCCAGAGTCTTAGTGAGATAATACTCTATCTGTGGCAAAGCAGATGGAGCTCAGAGCAGAAATATTCTACATTTGTGCCAGAAAATAATGAAAAGTTACACACTTAAAATCACCAGGTCAAAATTTTATCCAGTTTGGGTCAATTTAGCACCAACACAATACTGGTTTAACATCAGCCAGACAGTTTTAACCCAGTTTTAGTCTTATTTTTTATTTTACTGTTGGGTTATTTACCCAAACTAAAGCTTGTTATAATCTACATGTCAGTTTGTTAATGACTGTTAATAAATTGTGTATTTTGTGAGTGTCATATGCACATCGTTTTATACGAGAAACAATACATTTGTGACAGTTTGTTGTGTGTAACACTGGGTCATAATAACAGATGGCTGCTGGGTAAAGTTAACCCAGTATTACATCAGTGCTATAATGGCCCAAACTCGGCAAAATTTTGACCAGAGATTTTTAGTGTGCAATTAAAATTAGCAAGGATTACAAGTCTAGTCAATTTTATTTGTATAACCCAAAATCACAAGTTTAATCACAAAGGGCTTTACAGTCTGTCCAGTATACAACAAACTATTCTAAAACTATTGATAAGAAAACAAAAACATCTTCAATGCAGTAACCATTGTTGCTAAATTCAGAAGATTTTGGTTTGATATAACAGTTTTTATCAGTGATATTGGAGGTGGAGGTTATTCTTTTTTTCATCAATTGTATTCAAGAAACTTAAACACTGGAAATCGTTTCTCCTTTTTTTGACTGTTTTGTTGAGCTGTATTGTTTAATTGGGGGGGTGTACTTGGTAGAGTTGAACTGTATTCAGATCTATGTACGACACATGACTGTGGTCAGTTATATTTTATGTATTTAATTTAAGGTCAGATATGAAGATAAAGGTTGAACTTTTGTTTTCTTGTCTTGTTTTGCTCGGTTGTTAGGATTGTGTGTCTGTGTGTGGTAAAACACACTAATGTTGTGGATTCATGCTCAGTATCTGAACCAGCTTGGAGCTGAGTTTCATTTGAACATGATGCTGCTGTGTATTATGATTTATTGTCTTGTATTTTCACAGTAGTACTTCTGTGATGGGGAAACTGTAACTGTGCCACTGCAGATAGAGCTGGGCAGGGTGGAGTACTCGATCTTGTCTATTTTTACCACCTTTGTCTCCCTGATAGCAGCCCTGACGATCCGTTAAAGTATTTTTAGCCACAGCAGCGGCGTGGCTGCAGGGGTGGCGATTCCTTCAGTTGGTCTGTCCACCACTGTGGTCCAGACTGAAATATCTCAACAACTATTTGATGGATTGCCATGAAATTTTGTACAGATATTCATGTTCCTCAGAGGATGAATCCTACTGACTTTGGTGATCCTCTGACTTTTTCTGTAGCGCCCCCATGAGGTCGACTTTGGTGGTTCAGAGTGAAGTTACGAAGCAGAATGTGCACACGTTCATGGTCTTTGTGAAGTCTACAGCAGCGCCATCATCAGGTCAAACTTTTTCAATTTGTAAATATTAACATATTTTTAATATACAGTTGGGTAGTTTGAAAAGAGGATTAATGGGTATTAATTTGTTTGCTACACATTTTTATTCTTTCTTGGGACATTTCTCCAATCTTAATTTTTTGGGGGAATATTGGAAATTTGCAAATGTGCAGAAAGTGATAAAAACTATTGATAATGCAATTTTTGTGAGTGTGTATGTGTGAGTTTTGCACTGTGACACACTTTTAGTTTTTTATTCGGGAGAGTTGCACTTTTGCAATTTTGATGACGTGTAGCTTTTGTTCCCTTTGAGTTTGACTGCTTCAAAACTGAGTCAAATGAAAGCTGTTAAAGTGTCTCCTGCACATGTAAAAAACTGCCTTTGAATCTTACATTAGCAGTAATTGTGAAGTATGCATTAAATGATAATTTACTGCGTATTTCTCTGTCCATCTTTACAGTTTACCAGGTGTGTAACCCTCAGTCAGAGTCTTTGAGATGGAGCAGCCAAATTACACCAAACAGCTTTTGTTGCAGCTGAACCAGCAACGATCCAGAGGATACTTGTGTGACGTGGTCATCGTGGTGGGAAACGCTTTCTTCAGGGCTCACAAGAACATCCTGGCAGCCTGCAGCAGCTACTTTAACTCTCTGCTGCTGCGAGACAACCTGATCACCCTGGACACACAGATGGTAAAGCCCTCAGTGTTCAGACAGGTGAGAAACCCAACAAAACAAGTCATTTAGAGGGGCACCACTTTCTGATGGGGGTTATAAATGTTAATTAATGGTTTTATTAATGGTTAATATATCAGTTAGTAATGCTTTATAAGTCATTTATAAGAATAACTTGCCAGGTTGTGGAAAATCCTTTTATTTTTTCAGCTCTTTAGTTGATCAGTGTGTCATTAATAAAGACTCCCAAGTTTCTCACTCTGTCAATTTCTAATGAGCCATCAGAAAAACTGTGTGTTACTTGCTGTTATAAATGTTAATAAGCTGTTGATAAATGGATTTAGGTCCAGATGTCCTGCAGCTCTTTTCCAGAAGTGTCCATTGGAGGATCTTCCTGATGAACTAAAGAGCTAAAAAGCTATTCTTATTAATGGCTTATAAATGATCTATAAAGTAAATGTATTAGCCATTAATAAAGCCATTTTCCATGCTCATAAATTTAAAATGGTGGCTTATCAGACTTCTTCCACTTCTGTCAGGTGCTAGACTTCATCTACACAGGCCAGCTTCCTTCCTCTCATCATGCCAGTGATGAAGGTGTGTCTGCCCTCCTCAGAGCTGCTTCCTACCTACAGCTGTCAGACTTGGCAGCTCTCTGCCGCAGGAAACTTAAACCCTGCGGGCCGAGCAACTCCCCATCCCCCACCACCTCTTCTCTGACCCCCAACGGCCAACCCCGAGTCACCCACAGCTACCACTCCGAGTCCACGGAGGACAGAAAGAGTCATAAACAGATGCAGGTTGAGCTCCAGAGGAAGGATCTGTCCGAGGAGGAGCTTTTTACAGCGAGATGTGCGTCTCCTGAGTTAGTTGAGGTGAATGACATCGTTGAAACGAGGCTCGGCCTGAAACTGCAGCAGATCAGAGAGAGTCCATCAGCCAGCAGCCTGCAGCACAGCTCCCCACACTCCAGCAGCAACAGTGCCTCATCTGAGGATAACGCTGAGCAGTGGCACCCAACGCTGACCACTGGTTCCCAGCAAATGGCAGCACACAGGAGGCCTCGATCCAGCAGGGGCGGCTGTTTGGAGGGAAGTGTTGGAACAAAAAGACAGGAAGTGGAAAGTGGAGAGCTGGTCCAAGCGGAGTGGAGGGGGTCCACAGAGCTGGAGGACCATGCCGAGGTTAGAGAGGAAGATTTGGCCTTAAAGAATGAGCTGAAGCACAGTGAAGAAAGTGAAAGTGAGAGCAAGGAGCTGAAAGGAAACAAGCAGGCGAGCTACATCTACCATCAACCACAGCCTGGGTTTGCTTTGCAGGGCAGCTTGTACATGTGCATCCCTTGTGGGGAAAGCTTCCCCAGCTCAGAGCAGCTTATCGCTCACGTAGAGTCTCACACCGCTGAAGAGCTAGTGGAGGATGCAGAGGAGGGATGTCTCATTAAGGTGGATGTTGAGGATCCAGAGAGGGTAACAGACATAAGGCCGGCCTGTCATGTGTGCTCGGTGTGCAGTCAGAGCTACGAGGACGCTGCTTTGCTGAGGCAGCATGAGAGGAGCCACTGGCTGAGCAGGCCGTTCTCCTGCGACCTCTGCGGGAAGCTGTTCACGCAGCGGGGCACCATGAGGCGCCACATGCGCAGCCACCTCGGGCTCAAGCCCTTCGCCTGCGAGGAGTGCGGCATGCGCTTCACGCGGCAGTACCGCAAAATGGAGCACATGCGCATTCACACGGGAGAGAGACCGTACGAGTGTCCGCTGTGCGGGGTGAAGTTCACGCAGCAACGCAGCGTCATCAGCCATTTAAAGATGCACACAGTGGTGGAAAGTAACTAAGTACATTTACTCATGTACTGTACTAATTTATTTCCATGTGATACTTTATACTTCCACTCTACTACATTTCAGAGGGAAATATTGTTCATTTATCTGACAGCTTTAGTTACTTTTCAGATGCTACAACAGTAACATGCTGCTTACACACTGATGCTTCAGTATTAATAATCTAATGATGTCATATATAATAATATATCAGTCAGAGGGACCAAACCACTACTTTTACTGCAATACTTTAACTACATTTTGCTGCTTATGTACTTTTACTTAAGAAAGGTTTTTTCATGCAGGACTTTTACTTGTAATGAAATATTTTTTTCATATTTTTTCTAAAGTGGAGGATCTGAATACTTCTTCCTCCACTGCCCACTACCTCATGTTTCAGATATAATGTAGACCACATTTTATACTTACTAATAAGATTATATGAGAGTATAGTAGCTGCTGTATAACAGTTGTATAACTGTTGTGCAAAAACTGATCATCTTTTCTCAGGTTAAAGAACTGAATCACCTCTTCCTCCTGACTGTGTTTAATGTGGTGATAGAAACATGTGATAGGAATTTAAATATATTTTGAATGATTAACGGACAAACCTGGAAAAAGTTTAAAGCACATGAAGTGCTCTGCTCATGTATTGTCATATTTGTAACTATTTATTTAATGTTATGAGATATTTTGGTTTCTGTGTTACAGAATTTCAGTAAATATATTTCAAATTTTTAAAGACTTTGAGAGTGAAACTTCATTCTTGACCTTGGAAACAGTTTGACAAAGAAATCTTAACTGAAGCTTTCTCTGAAGCTGAACAGAAACTGCTAAAGAAGACTTTGGCCCGCAACAAATAAATTAATAAATAAATCAATCAGTCAGGGCTGAAGGACAAACCTATTTCTTAAGAGTGAATATTTAATAAGAAGAAAACAGCCAGAAAGAAAAAAAGAAATTGTTAGTTTAACAGACAGATTACACAGACTTTGAATAAGAGGCAGAATAAGAGATTATAGAAACGTTCTGTTAGTGATTTTAGTTTTTTCAGAAAAAATATCTGTATAAATTTTTAAATTTTTAAAAAAGGAGGAAGTATTTCTAATATATCTGTAGTTAACCATACCGAGGAACCTTCATTATAATTATTAAAAGCAGGTTAATTTGTGATAACTCTGGTTGAGTTATGTTTTTGCCAAACGGTAGTGAAAGTGAAAGCAGGTTAGTGTGTTAGGAGGCAGATTTTGTGCTAAAATGCTTTGCAGACTATTGTTTTTCTCCCAGCTTGGCCAGTCGGGAGCTACTTTAAAGCTTTAGATGCTTTGTGAATGCAGCTCCCGGCTCTTTACAGCTTAGTGAGGAGAAACAGGAGACATGGAGGGTTTTGTCTGCCAGCTGGGGGGCGTGGGGGTTTCCTTTGTGCACAAGTCAGAGTTTCACTCCCACGGCCGACTTGGTCTTTGTGTTCCCGGCATAAATTTTCAGTCTTTGATGGCCGTCTTGCTTGGTTGAGAAAAGCAGCAGTGAGGGATTATTTATTACCTCCTATTGTTGTAAGTGTTTGTGGGGATTTTACACATAAAATCTTAATTTTATCCTTCATTAAGTATATTTTTATTCACATCAGATTTTTACTAATAATCATAATAATCAGCGCTGCCTCCCATCACCCAACATGTGACGGCCCCCTTCGCTGTGAAGAGCTACGAGGGCCTCATCCACGCTGTGTCAGAGGTCAGAGTCCAACAAAAACTGGCTGCATTCTTGGATTTTCTGTTTGTTTCAACGTCAAGTATTGATTCTTTATCTATTTCATTACTTTGGACAGAACAGGAAAAACTTTAATGAGTAAATTATAGAACTAAAAGCTGCATAATTTTGTCATTTTTGAAGCAACTATATTTGGACAATTACACATATTTCATTCTTTAATTTGAAATAATGGATACTACATTAAAGTGTAGTGTCTCAGCTTTAATTAGAGAAGGTTTCCATCAATATAGAAAGAACTGTGTGGGAGGTGTAGCCCTTTTAACACAGTGCCCAAAGTTTAGGGGTTCAAATGTAATTGGACACTTGGCTACTAAATGTTTCTTGGGCAGCTGTGTGTCGTTTCAAGTTTATTTCATAAACAAAAGAGCTCACATGTGGCTCAGAGTTGATTGTAACTGAAACCCAACAGACTTTAAATTACTGAGCAGTAAATTATTGCTGTTACTGAAAAGTCTCACCTGACAAATATTTTAAATCCTCTGCTTGAGTTTTATCAGCTAAAACAGCCAAAAAGTAAAATATATCCGACACTGATGAAATGTAGACATACAGCATTTAATCTGGAAATAAGAAGTTTTCACACATTTTCAGAATATCAGACGTGATCTTCATCTGAACCGGCAATGATGTTGCCACAAACTGAGCAAATACAAACAAACAAACAAAAAAAAAACACACACACACACACACATATGTATATATTACATATTAACCAACACTTTCGGTTCACAGATAGACGGATAGATGGACGCAAGTGATGACCTACAGATTTAAAATAACTGTAATTCAATAAAATCGACTACATTAAAATGGCTTTGTCAAGAACTGATCACAGCGATTAAAAGGCCCTCCGAGTCTCTTTTCATAAGCCATTAAACGAAGTATTTCTGTACACCGAAACACTTCAGTGTGTAACGACAGCTGCAACATAAAACACGTCCCACACAAGGATCAGGATGGAAAGAATTATACAGTAGCGACCCTCATCTGTCGAACACGACACACACACACAAATACAGTATCAACATACATGAATATATTGCATAAGGTTAGGGGTTTCATTGTCAAGTATTACTACAGCTGTGTTTCTACCGAGGGTAGGAGAAATGGCTTTTTAGGTAAAATCATCATCTGCATCAGTAAGATCATCCAACAAAACCCAAACCCGAGAGGTTCGATAGAACTCAGATAGCACGAAGAGGAATGTTTCCAAACAGTTACACATATTGTAAAGGGTTTAAACACATGAAGAACGCCTGTATTCTGACACATTTTATCAGACAGGGCAAAATATGTATCTCTATTTCTATTTGAAGCATGCAGGCTGTTGATGTAGAGCAGCTAATAAGCTCCTGATCCACCCTGTGTGCTGTATCAACTCTTTCCTAAAGGTCTTTTCCACTAAAGGAACCTAACGTGTAGACATTGACACAGATTCTGCTTCTGCTTGTTTCCGCTGTTTTCTGCACTGGAACTTAGTTTAGTGTCCAGGTACGCTCAGGTAGATCAAATACTTGTTTGCAACACAGCAAACGCAGCAATTAATAAAGTAAAATCCTGCAAGAAAGTGTGTTTCAGTACACTGGTGATATTCTGATTCCCAGTATCCAATATGCGTGTTTTGCCTTGTGTAAACTAGATTGTTCGCAGGTTTTGAACGCACGCTACTAGTTTAAAAACATTTTCAAGTAATGTTCAGGTAGTGTCGGTATTTTCAAACACAGTAGTGAGTAGGGGGTCAGCACATCACTATATTTGATATTCTCTTAAAGAAAAAATAGAGTTGGCCCCAGTTTGTGCTTCTCATGTATTACATGTATCATTATATTCAGGTCACAGAGCTAAGCACATCATTTTCCAAAAAATAAATACCTGACACTGTCCTGAAGGTATTTCCAAAATCCTCAAATACTCCTCCAATCATCTGGATGAAAAATATTCCATCAGCTGTACAAAAGAAGTCCGTTTATATATAGAAGTCTATAAGAAACTGACCTCAGTAAACACTTTCATAATGACTTTATGGTCTCAATCACTAGTTTCAAGTGTTCTTCAATACAGCATGATGTTTATTTAGTAAATTATGGTCCCATTTAGGGTAAAATAGACGATAAAGCAGGGTATGCTTTAGGGTGTGGCTATGTTGTGATTTATAGGTCGCTACCATGGCAGTGTGTGAGGTGCTGTAGTTGGACCCTGGGGAGCTCCTCTCCAGCTCCACACTCTCGTCCAAATATGGTCACTTCTTCTTATTTTTATACAGTCTGTGTCGCAAATAAGAAACAGGTTAAAAATATTTTTTTATCTTGTAGCGGACAGAATATTTTTTCATCCAGATGGTTAGAAGAGTCTTTGAGGATTCTGGAAATACCTTCAGAACTGTGCTGTTAAATGACCTTCTGGGTTTTTCACAGATTGCAGCATGTTTATTTTTCAGAAAAACAGATGCTTAGCTCTGTGACTTCTGTGACTTGAGTGTAATTGTAATACATGAGAGGCACAAATTGGGGCGACACTGGTGCCGCTTATTCCATGTTTGTCTGTCCCACAATGACGACGTTTAGTTGTCTTTTTTAATCACATATATCCAAAATGTTCTGGTTTTGGAAAGACGAGACAGAACCTAGATCCAGATCCTTACAGATTCTTAAATGAAGCTCCAGTTTACAAATTGTTAACATCCCATAGTGTTAAAAAAAAACAAAAAAAAAACAATTTAACCTCACAGCTGACATGAAGCGATGTGACCGGCTTTGAGGATAAACATCAAAGCAGTGCAGTTAAAAGTTTTTAAAATATTCTGATAAATATGTTCTTCGCATAAACTCAACAAGTTCCACGTAAATCACAGAAACACTGTGATGCTGATGTGATTCTACAGTACGTCTTCTACAGCAAATACTACAGCATGTTTACGTTTGATTTTCTAAATACCTTTACATTTCTAAACACTACTGTTAGGTTAGATGTCGATTGACTCCTGCATTGATTTTTGATCTATCTGACTACACTGGCTTCTGTTCTACTACAGTAAATAAAAAATACTGAAACTTTATTGATCAGTTGTTTTAATCTCTCATTTCTGATATATAATCTCTGTTTAAGCTCGCGATCATAGGCAGGTGCAATGAAATACTGTGATCTATAAAGTGCATAAAAGTGAATGACAGCATAGTAACAAAATGATAATAATGATAGTAACAGCTGCCTCGACAAACACTGTAAATATGGCTCCTTTATGGCCATCCTCCTTGAGTGTGACGGTGTTGTTAGTGTTTGCTGAGTAACAAATAACAGCATCAAGAAGAAAATACCTAAAGGGTGAATCAAATACCTCTTTTGGTAAAAGTCACACATTGTTCTTTACTCTCAAGTTAAATAAAGAACTACTTTAAAACTTCTGATGCACATTACAAAATCTTATGCTGAATAAAATTGGAGATCAAAGTTAAAGATATTAAACTCATGGAAGGTGCGTCCTCCATCTTATTAAAACCACCCAGAAGAAGGTTTGCATTGCTTGCGTAGAGACGTCTGTGTTGGACGTACAGTAGAAGCCCGGCAGGAGATCCTCAGTAAGGAATTTGGTTCTGGTAATACTGCAGCATGTCGTACGTTTTGCTCCTGTTGAAAACAAGTTATTAAAAATCTGTTAGTGAGAATTTCCAGCATGAAGGACTGACAGAGCTGAAAGAACACGAGAGACTTTCTTCTACAGCAGAAGACAAACAGTCGTGCTGACTGGTCAGAATGTGTTTTATTATCTGTTTATAACAATATAATATCATAACAGAAGTTATGTAAGTGTGGCTGTTCCAAACGTGCTAATACGATATTTCTTCATCCTGAGGCATCATAACTGGACACTATTACACACAGCCCAGCTTCTTATGACATGGGCTTATTATTGAGTAACAAGCTAATTATTCAAAATTATATTATCAATAAAATATACAATCACCAGGCACTTTATTAGGAACATCTGTGCAACGTAATGTAATCCAATACAACAGCTCTGCTATAAATTCTACTTTTACATGTTCAGTTTTTGTTGACATTGTCAGAAAGCTGATAATTCTACTTTATGTTTATTATTGAGGTCGTAGTGGGTGGTGGTGGTATACTGGAGTGCTTATATTGAAAAGTGCTCCTAATATTGCGTCCACCCCATTAACATACCTGTAATCTGTAGGTCATCACTTACCTGAATATTTAGAGGGAACAGTGAGGAGTGATCGAGTCTTTTTCTTACCTGCTACTGAGGAAACAGCTTTGGATGACTTTGATGATGAACGCTGCTGCTTCTTTCTCACTCATTTGAGGATTAAACCGTCCTCTGATTAAAGAAAAAAAAAGATACACATAAATAATTTTTTTGGGCACTTGGGGGCAGCAAAACATGATGTAAACACAACACTGGCATGTTAGAGGCAACAGAACAACGTTAGCATTCATTTGGAGTCGTGTCTCCTTTCAGATCTGTTTTGGTCTCCGACCAACTCCTGAATAAAATATCTGAAAACACATGTTGGGTTTTCCCAACATGGAAATCCTACTGTTGAACTTACTTGAGGAGTTTAATGGTTTGTCCTCTGAAGCATGGTAGTCCAGTGTCCAGCATGAGGGTCACTAAAGAAACCACTGCATCCATGTAGGGTCTGTATGATGAGAGAAGACACAAATAGCAACAAGACGAAGACGTTTATATAAAAGTTATCTTTGTCTCACTCATTCTATTCTCCAAAAACTACTACAGCCATTTATTTTTGCTGTTTCTTACCGTACAGCCAGATATCCTCTGACACACATCTCCATGAACCATTTGAAAGGCGTGGCCTCCATCTTGCCTCCCATAATCATCACCATCTCATCTGTCAGCTTGATGTCCGGCTCCCAGCCCAGGTTACCACCAGGAGAGCTCTCAAACATGAAGCCAAAGTCTGGAGAAAACAAGGCGGACATGGAGACAAACAATCACCACCGCTCTGTACCAAAACTGTTCTGTGTGAGTGAAGGTATGAGTTTAGAATTCATTTACAGAGATTGAGCAGAAACTATTAACTGAGAGATCACATTTAGAGGAATAATGAAATATGAGTCTAACACAATGACAGCCAGACCATGGGGCCATGTCTACATACTGTAACATACCTATGTGGATGAGGTGACCCTTGCTGTCCAGCATGATGTTGCCGTTGTGTCGGTCTTTGATCTGCAGCAGGAACAGCAGCAGGCTGTAGGCGGCCATACTGCGGATGAAGTTATACCGAGCCTGTGGAAGGAGAACAGGATATTTACAAAGCTTCAGTGATTCAGTGACCATAATATGTTGATATAAAAATATTGATTAGAGCGACTTTAAGGCCTGACGGACAAAAGGTTAAACCTTCACACCTTCTGGAAGGCGAGGGTGGATTCATCGCCGTACTGGTTACGGAAGTAATCGTACATCCCAAAGTCCGTCTGCCTGCCAAGCTGGTCCCTGGACTTACAGTCTGGGATGCACTCGATCACACCACACTGAGGAAATAAAGATAAAGATAAAGATAAGTCAATAAAAACCTGATTATGAAAATAACATTTTATGTTTAGAGCATTATTTTATAGTTTTGGCCATCATTGCTTTCAGTTATTCAGGTTTTGAACATGCTCAAGTTGAACTTTTTTGGAAATGAAAAATGTGAAAATTGACAAATTATTAACCAAACTACCCATTATGAACGTCTGTCATATTACAGAGGGACTTCCTGGATCAGTTTTAACCTACTGTACAGTCAGTTTTACAATGCAAGGATGTTTATAATAGAAAATTTGGGTATTTACACCCTTGACATCACTTAGAAAAAGTGTAATAAGTACAAGTAAACTTGCACAAGAACAATCAAACTGGTGAGCAAGATGTAATCATAACTAATAAGAAATGATGGCCAAAACCACAAAAATAAGATCCAGGCTACAAAAAAAACTAATCTAACTGGATGACAGAGATGTAGATAAAGGAATACTGGATTTGGAGTTAGTAATGGGACATGAAGTCTTACCCCTGGTGCAGTGGCCACCACTCTGTAGGGGAAGACAAACAGATCCAGGCCCACCAGCTGGAAGATATTCTTAAAAAGCCCGATGATCTGCAGAGCGAGCATATCCTGGAGAGGAGACAAAAGAATCGCAGGAAGAGAAATTTAGTTTCTTCCCCCGACACATCCCAGTAGTTCAGTGAGTGAAAGGAAAGCGTACCTGTCTACAGTCGTCTCCTACTTTGAAGATGGCAGCCTGCCAGCAAACCCTGCGTGACCCGTCTGGATTGTCCTCTCCATCTTCCAGAGAGTCCGAGGGGCAGCGGAGACCCTCCCTCTCCAGCTCACTCACCCCGCAGCGCTTCACTTTGAACTTGGCCAGATAGGGTGCCTTAGCAGCGCTGTGAAGACAGAGAATACACTCCCATGAGATACAGACAGGTACATCACCCCTTTAGGAGCGATTTATAAGGTCAAATAAAAATCTGTCATTACCTCTGCATGGGTGTTCCAGACTTGTAGTCTATGTCCAGAACGATGGCTTCAGGGTTACTTGGTAGGTAACAGCCTAGAAAGGGGGAGACAGAAAATGCAGCCCCTAGTTTAGCCTCTGTCTCAAACAGGCTGTTTTATCTCCATAACAAAATCACAAAAAGCATATGTCCCCTTTAAAACAATACTGACATGCCCATATGCACATTGAAATTGATTCTGGTTGATGTGATGGTTCCTCACGATCTGGAAGTGTACGTTACCTGGCTGGACTCTGATATCCGACAGAGCTTTGAGACATGCCCTTTTTCTCTCCTCTCCCTTTGGAACTGGCCTGAAAAATAAAAATACATCAGCGTTTATATCTCAGCCAATCCTCTCCTTGTTTCTCGCAGAGCCAGCATGTGACTGATGTGCGGATTTACTTGATGATGGCGGACACGTTGGTGATCTTGTTGAAGAAGTCAAACTCTCTCTGGTAGAAGTCTTTGGCCGGACCCGACAGAGATCCTGTGATCTCCTCAACCATCTGCTCCAAAAGCTCCCCGATGTCAGCTACACAGAAAGATTAATGAGCAAGGACTGCTGTGAGTGTGATTACATCAACTTAATTAGATATAATTAGGCCTAATAAGGGTTTTCCCACTAGGCAGAAAAATGTAATTACACATGAATAGGAAAAGATCACACACCACGTTCCCCGCAGGTGTTTTTCTCAGGGAGTTGACTGTGGTGAGAATTTCTAGAAAAGTCTCTGATAGATCAGCTGCTCTGTGATCAGTTTAACTACACCCGCGGCTGCATTAGAGTTCACTCTGATGTAGCGTCTCTACTCACGGTCTTTCTGGTGTCCCTCCTCATCCAAGTAGATGTTGGTCTTCATGTTCCAGATGAACTGATGGGCAAGAAGCTGAGACTTCTGGGCCGCCCACAGGATGTACTCTCTCACGTAGCCCATCTGAGCAGGACAGAGCGTCAGAGTTCAATATCGCTGCTTAACTGTTAAATGTCCATAAAACCAGCAGAGTTATTAAAGACGTACTGGACGTGATTCTCTGGACTCAGGTTTACTCATTAATCATTTAAGTCTAAAAATTTCAGAAATAGTGAAAATTGTCACAAATTCCCAGAGTCCAAGATGAAACTCTTCACCTCCAATGACGATTAATCAATTATCAAAATAATTGCAGATTCATTTTCTGCTGCCTAATCTATTAATCCACTATTACTGAGAATTAGGACAACAGTTGACTTTAATCATGACTTTTTTTTTTTTACAACTTTAAAAAAAAAAAAGACGTTTTGCATTTTGAAATATTACAACTTTGTTAAAAATTGTGGCTTTTTCCTTGAACTATTGTGACTTAATTCTCAAAATAAAAATAACTAAATACAGTATAATGAAGCTCTTGATAAGAAGGAGGGACTATGGGACTACAGGGACCACTACTACAGGAACTATGTACCAAAAGATCTCACAGCTTATCACAAATCACAGTCTGTACTCTTTTTTTTCATTTTTGTGGGTTGTGTAAAGTCAGTGAAAGCAGAGTTTTCAGTGTTTACCTTATCGTAACGGAGAGCCTGTACAATTTGAGGAATGTAAAACAAGATGGCATCCTAAGAAGAGAAAACAAACAAACGTATTGATAAGAAAGTCGTTGCAGCACAGAGGAAGCGCAGAGAGATCCACCAGTGTGTGACTTACTGGAGGAAAGGAGCGCAGCACCTTAACCCCGTACTGAGCAGTCAGAGGATGAGGAGGATACATGCTGCTGAAGTAGGACAGACCAGTGGGCGGGTCTGCTGGAGCCCAACACAAGATATGGCTCAATTCAGGAGAATCAGCATCAATAGTGTGCCATGTCACCAGGAACTAGGAAGTGAAATAGTGAAAGAAAATATTAACATTTATTGACTCAAATAAAGGACAAATATCTAAAGTTCATTAGCTGAAGTGATCTCACCTTCACAGCTTCAGGTACATCACTGACTGCTCCAGGGTCCAGTCTTACCAGTCTGGTCACTTCAGCAACAATAGCATCATTCTTAAACCTGCCAACAAGGAAGTAAAAACAAGCAAATAATCAGTAACAGTTTACTTTAAGTCCTCTTATTTAGCATTTATAAGCAGTATATATACACATGTCATACATTAATAACACATTATAATGTAGTTATAAGCAGATATAAGGACATTTTCAAGTGTTTATTGATATACAGTATTTGTCAATAATTTCTATGAAGACATATTTTATATTACTGTGTTTTACTATATTGTCATTCATTATCTGTTTATATATCCATAACTGAATGCTGATATATAAAGGGAAGGCAATGTGGCATAACAATAATTATAAGGATATAATTAATCAAATTAATGTGACTAACATCACTGCCTACGACAGACAAGAGAAAATAATTTAAATTCAGTGCTGTTTAAGATTTTCAGGACCTGCTGTAAGATACCGAACCCAGGAAAACAGTCAGGGCCTAACAGTCTGTGTAGGTGCAGGAGCACACACACACACACACACACACACACAGACCCAATGACCTCTGACCTAAAGGCATAAGGATGTAAAGGAAACATTTAACAGGACTAAAAACACTTCTCACCACCAGTCATGGAAAGAAAATGGACATTTTTGGAAATAAATGACTTTGTTTTTCTGCCCACACCTGGATCGGCCGCCCTGCCTTCTTCTGCTAGCTCCCATCTCTTAAATCATACATTTTTAAGCTGCATTCCTTTGAGTCGCTCTCCTCCACCGTTTTCTTTTATATACAGTAAGTGTCTGAATTGGTCAGAATTTCCACTAAAATGTGTAAAAATATGTATCTAGACTTAACTAACCAATGTTTACTTTTACTGTGTTTTAGAACTATTAATTAGATTGATATGGAAATTCAAACTCTGCTTCAAAATTAGTTAATTTGTTAATTTGATATTAACCTTTGTACGTGTATTATTTAGCTATGGTTTGATTGTTGAGTAGTTCAATAAATATCTTGATTTATAGCCAAGTCCTCGTATTTGTCTGTTGCTTTATATGAGAGATGGGGGTCACTGTATTCAGAGCTCATGACTTTCAGATATAAAACTGATTAATTTAAGTATTTTTCCTCCTAATTAATTAATTAATTATTACTTAATTAATCAATGGAGAAGGTGCCCCTATAATTTTATGAGTGCATAATATTAATTTCCAAGTGTAGTGTTATTCCTACCTGCAGATACCCTGATTTAAGAGGTATACTCTATGGTCCTGTCATTAGAAAACTAAACAAACAACAACTGACAACCTGGTTGGTAACTGCATAGCCAGGTAAGGTGCGATACTCCAGGCCAGGTTGACATTGTCCTTCCACTGCTTCTCAGTCAGACTGATGTATTTGGACCTCCAGTTGGCGATGCTGGTCTCCACTGACTGCTCTGTGGCGATGGCCAGTTCCTGAGTGGAGAGGGGGTTGTACCACGTCGTCAACCGTTCGATCTCACTGGCCTGGGGGAAGAGACAAAGACAGAGGCGTAAAAGTGCATGAAGAATACCTGATAACAGGCTGGCATCATAAGTGGGGTCAAAAGCAGAAACTGGAAATCCTTTCTCAGCACTCACCAGTAAGGCCAGCAAGAGAGTCCTGCGTTTCATGTAGTATTTGTGAAGCTGAGTCCCTCTGTTACTCTTCTTGGATGTGCCTAGGCGTAGGAGGCGGGAACAGTCAAACCAGTGTGTCAGTTTAAGTCTTTCTCAGTCTGCGTTCTGTAGTTGTGTTTTAGTGGAGTCACAGTGTAAGAACAGTCCACAGAAAAGTCCACAGCTAAGTATAGTCCAAATTATATAATGGATACTTTGGGAGCAGACTTGTGTCAACTTGGAGTGGACAAGTATCCCAGCATGCAACAGTTAGAATTTTCATTCTGCAACTGTTATTGTGTCACCAAATAAAGTTCGGATTTTCTTTTTTCAGGTGAGAAATTAATGTTAATGTTTTTGAACATGTGAGGACGAGAACATCACAATCTTATCTCGGCTGCCCTTCGGTTATTTACGAGTGACACTGATGTATTCATAGAGTTTTAAACATAAGATATAATAACCTTTGTAAGATAAACTTTGGTTTAGAGTAAAAACCTAATATTTGTTGAGAGATAAAGAGGTAGAGATAAGGTTCATTGTTTTATTCAATGGACAGTTAATGTTGTACAATAGTGCTGCCTGTGTGTATCCACCAAAATTAATAAAATATATACAGTAAATGAAAACAACAAGAGGTAGTGTAGTGTATGATATAAAATTTTGTGTACTGTAAATATATACTACAGTGAAGATAATGTGTGTATCTGCTGACTGCATTTGATGTTCAAAACTGTTGAAAAATGTAATTAAATCAAATGTAATTAAATCTTAATTAAAGTGATTTTTTTGTGGTCACTGCAAGCCAGAAAACCAAAAAAATGAGCTTAAAGATACTAAAAAGATCTGTAGAGCTGAGGGGAACTGCAGAGTCAGGTGATCATTTTTCTTTGTCGTACTCTTTGTCTTTTCTCTGGATCAGAGTGCTACCTGATTTCTTGGATGTGGTGGACATGCCACTGGACAGCGGGTAGGTGTTGATCCATCCCTGGCTGCTCTGCTGGGAGCGGGAGCTGGAGTCCATGTTGCTCCTGAGGTCGGCAGCGTTCATCACTGACAGACTGTTCAAGGATGGGTCCTGATTATCTGTATACACATGAATAGATTCAGTATGGCCAAGACACGAGCACAAACTACAGTATCTCTCCCTCTGATGGCCTTTAACTTTGTGCCAAAATAAAAAGGTGGTCATGTGGTAAATTTTAACAAGCTAGAAATAAAGATGTCCCTTACCCTTAGTCAGAGTGTTTCTACACACATAACATCAACCTCGGTCATTCTTACAACCTCTAAACAGTGAAAAACATCAATAATATGATCGATGATGAGGGAGTTTTTGAAGAGCGAGATGAGCTGTATCAGTTAGTCCTCTGCTGTCGGGATGATCATGCATTTGAAAGCAGGGAAATCCAGTGGGATTTACATGTAGGGTAGAAGTTGCCTTGAACCACTGATACTGGGTCAGATATTATTTTGTCTTGTTAATGCGCAGGGGGCTGGAGGTAGATTAATCTGATCCAGGATCTGCAGTTACAGGACTTGTCTACCTGAAGTGGTTCGATGTGTATGAGAGTGAGACCATGTCTTTTCTCTGGGTCATCGGGAATGAAGAGGAGAGGATTTTCTGGGGTGGAAGAAAGGACATTTTTCACTTTGTAGTTTCTTCTTTTGATACCAAATTGATAAATCGAGGAGAGGGGCTGACGGGTGGGCTGACATGATGAATAATCATGCATCTTAACGCAGCTGACAAATTTGCGCTTTTCCTCACAGCTGCTAAATATAAAGAGTAAAAACAGATTTTAATAGGATTAGGAGTGATATAAAAGAAAGTGGAAGAGAAAATGCAGTGTACAGCTGAGAAAGTAACTGGGACCAAGAGAGGAAAATTGAGAAAAAAAGCTATTAAAACATAAAAACATAGGTTCATTTCATAGATAGATACCAGGATCTATCAGCAGCATAGTGAGGAAAAGAGCGTCAAATTTGACACGCGTAAAAGCATGCCCCTGCTGCAGTGCAGTCCGAGCTCCACTGCTTTAGGCTTACTTAAGATAGATATCGGAGAAGTGCTGGACACGATAAGCGATCCAAATATCCCGGCAGAGAGCGTGCTCGGGGCTGGGGTAGTACCAAGCTCACCAGGTGGGACCAAGTGGCACGCTGCCAGGTATTTCTTGTCGGACAGGATGCTGGCGTAGAAACGGATTATGATGCTGATGTCCTCCCGGAGTCGTTTATCACCTTGGGTGGGAAACTTTGGAGACACACTGGAGACAGAAACAGAAAATCAAAAAATAGAGTTACATTATCAATAGCTGTGTTAGTTAGCAATTTTTTTTTTAAATCATCTTTTATTATGTGTTTTTAATGTTTTTACTAACTGTTTGTGAAATTCAGTTATCCTTTTTAAGTCAATAAATGTTTGAATGGAAAAAAAATATATATATATATATATATATATATATATATATATATATATATATATATATATATATATTCTGATATCTGACTAGTGCTGAAACTAATTGTCAATTAATCGACAACCATTTTAATTACCGATTTATATTTTTTTATCAAACATAAAATCCAAACATTTCCTTGTCCCAAATTTGTTAGTTATTATTTATTTATTTATTTATTTATATCATAAATAACTAGACACAAAAAACCCAATACATTGAAGGAATATGCTGATGAGATTTTAAAAACCCAAAAGGTTTTAAAGACATCTTACCAAAAAAAGGAGAAAAAACTGTAATATCTAAAATTGAAAAATGTTATGAATGAAAAATGTCCCCTAAAAAAATCTTAAATGTGAGGATTTGCTGCTCTTCTCTTCGTCTCTTTCTATCACTGTGAATTTAATCTCTTATTTAAAGTTTTGGACTGTTTGTACAAAGAAAGAAATTTGAACAATGTCACCTTGAGCTCTGGCAAGTTTTGGTAGCTATTTTGCAGTATTTTCTGACATTTTATAAATATATCAATTAATATAAAAATATTAATAAATTAATTGACAAAATAGCAGACGGATTACTCAATCCTGTGAGAATAATAGTTTGTTGCTGCTCTAGAATGTGTGCACAGTAAAATGTGTGCAGCTACCTGAAGTAATCGAAGGCTGTAGAATAGATCTTCTCTCTGAGCACATTTCTTACAGTTGAATTGGTGACGACATCAGAGTGGAGCAGAGCCAGACCCAGAGTCAGCAACCTAAAGTAGAGAAATATGATCACTATAAACACATCTGTCTATCAAACTTCAACACACAGTGATACATATGCTTTTTTTTTTTTTACATTTTACACTTTAAGGAGTGTACAGACATAAAATGACCAGCTGATGCACAAAGATAAGTACAAGTACCATAAGACACAGCATATATTTTCTTTAGGCTTTGTGTGAGTGTTTATGTACCTGAAGCGAGGTCCAATGGCAGCTACGTGGCGGTTGAGGCTACTCTTATCCCCACCGACGTTGAGAGACAGCGAGCGTTGTAGCAAACTGCCAAAGATCTCCACTTGATCTGCACTGGAATATTTAGCGATCTCAAACCTCTGGACTAGAAACTAGAGGAAAGGGGCAGAAAGAGGAGGCAATAAGACACGTGGAAGGAGAGAGAGAGAAGATTGATAAGAAAATGTAGTTACAACCCAAGTTAAATGTCTTTTGTCTGACCTCGATCCATATGTGGTGAGGGGTAACATCTGGAGGGCAGGGGACAGGCTGACTTTCCTCTGATGCAGCCAGAGGATCCGCCTCCACCTGAGCGTCTGAGAACAAGCCCATCTTCAGCTCCACGGTCATCTGCCACGCTCCCGCCATCTCCCGCATAAACTAGGCAGACAAAGAGGAGATTGGTAGTGTGTATAAAATACAAATTCACTGACAGACAAGGACACAAAAAAAAGGAAAATGATAAAACACATCTTTGTACCGGTACTTCCACTCCAGTGCGTGCTGCCAGCAGCCACTCCCAGCAAGCGATAGCGGTTTCCATGCCGTGCTCAGTGAACATCTTGAGAGGAGACCAGCAGAGGTGGTGCAGCAGCTGAGGATCACAGTCTAGAGGACCAGTCAAGAAAGAAGAGATAGTAGCAGTGAGACAATATGAATCCAGAGCATACTGAGGTGGACACAGAGCTGTACATTTGGCAAGTAAACATCAAACCTTTGGTGCTGATGAGCAGTGCGGCCAGTTTGAACATGGCCTCAGTGAAGGCCTCAGGCTGTGCAGAGTCCAAAGCCTCTCCCATCTGCTTAATCATCAGCCGGCTCAGATCGGACTGTCCCCGGACTGCCTGGGCGAAATGGATCATACCTGATACCTAAAGACAAAAGAGAAGAGATATCAGCCGAGGAGTGCAGCATAAAAATGAATCTACTAAGCAGCATCACGTCCACTGGATCAGGCTGCATCGAGTTACAGCTGCGCTACAGCTTCAATGTCTACTGGGAAAGTTTCAGTGTTCTTCAGCAGCAACTCTAATATACGTGAGAGTTGTTGCCCACATTTGTGTTTTACAAGCATATAGAATACACATTTGGAGCTCATTTAGATGTGGTAACAGATGCTTATTGTTGCACTTTAAGAAGCCTCTAACTTTCTCTCTGTTGTCTGACAACAGAAACAGAAAAGTAAGTAAACAAGAACAACTAAATTGTGAATTCAGCTGTATGAAGACACAGTGTAGGTGATAACAGAGAGCGACAGAACGGGGATGTGATGTAGGCCATAATAACTGGTATGATCAGGTGGTTTTACCTCTCCAGCGTATCTGTTCCTGAGGTTGAGGGAGGCCATGAAGTTAGAGTAGTCCTTCTTCACACAGGCTGGCCTCTCAGTCAGCTGAGTGGACTAAAGGTGAAAGTGAAGAGATCTGTACTTATTACTTACTTTATTTTATACATTGTTTTCTCATGTATGTATGTATATCTTCTGTCTATTAGCACTTCTTGAGCCCTTGTTTTTCCTCATTATCAATAATTTTAGCCTGGTTCCAGGCTGCAATGCAGCAATTAACATACATTCAAATAAGTAAGTCAAACTAAATTCAGTCTGATTATCAGGCTAAAATAACCTGTCTCTGTCACTACAAACCAAACCATTAAATAACTGTCAGTTTGTGACCCACCCCCAGTGTGGTGCTCTGTCTGTTGTAACCGGCGAAGTGCAGGATGCTTTCTGTGGCCATGGCCAGGCCTGTGTGCTGGGACAGACCCGACACCCAGTTCTGATGTTTGTTCAGATACTCCTGAAAAAGACCACATACAGTACAGTGGTTCAAACAATGTTCAAGGCCACACTGCAAACTTTATCTATCATTATGTGTACTCTGTGTGTGGAGATTTTGTGTTTTACAGAATTACATGTTGTTTTAAAAATAAACACATGTTACCTGTAGGTGGGATTTGGTCACAGATGGAGCCCATTTCATCGCCTCCTTAAGGATCTCCCCACAGCGAGCAGCAAAATCCTTCACTATGCTCTACAATCAGAGACACAATAAGTCCTACATGAGTTTCATGTTTTAAAGCATACATTTCTCTAAAGTAAGATAAATTACACATACGGTGGAGTAAAAACTGAATAAAATAACATTACCTCTCTGGCTTCATATGTGTCTGGGACAGTGATTCTGTACGGCGTGTCTGGAATGTCGTAATAAGGTTGGTCTTTATGAATGTCCTGCAACACAAGCATAAACATCACTATTAATGTCACGGTATACTCACAAGTATAAAGACAGCCTGAAAGGATAGACGCTACACTGAATGATCATCACTTACTGCGCTCAGCGAGAGGGAGAGCGTCTGCAGGATGTCTAACATAGTCTTCAGCACACGGCCGCTCCATAACAAGTGAGGGAAACTGAGGAGAGAGAAAAAAATACTGTTGACACTGCTGGGTATGAACTTCTAAACATTTTAAACAGTTTATAGATGAGTCTGAGTGGTATTCTGAGTAAATGAGCGTGTTTATCAATGCACTCTCACGTTTCAGCCAGGCCAGACAAATATTTGTCAGCCACTCTGCGGATCCTCTTGTGGATGTGGTTGAAGTTGACCAAGAGGAACTGAGCGTGGCGTTCTAGCTCCTCCTCATGGGCTTTGGTTTTTGCCTGAAAATATTGCATTTTATTAAGGGGGTTTATTGGTTATCGGGGTTTTATTTTCAATCTCGATTAAATCATCAATCAAATCAAGTCTATGAAATAACCGAAAGTCATAAAATGTCTTGTTTTCTCCGACCAACAGTCCAAAACCCAAAGATTAAAATGCTTTCAACAATAGATCAATTATCAAATTAGTTCCAGATTAATGTTGTTTATTATTGTGTCAACTCTAATTAAGACACATCAGGGGATTTTTACTAAGCCTACAGCATCTGGAGCGCACATTTTTTTAAATTTAGCTGAGGTATTTACTAAGACTACAGATGTAAATGAGCCCCGGTTTGCTTAAAGTGGTGCCAAATAAAATCTGATGCCGGACTGTTTTAAAACATGTTGAGCATATCTGGAAAACAATGGAGCACAAAAGACAGTTTTTCTGCTGCAACTTTGAAAGTGTGAGCGTGTACTATATTAATTTATTTATCTATACTGTATGTGAGGAAAGGGTAAACAGTTAAGTAGCTAATTACTGGCTGTTTCAATAACATCTCACTGGACTGGAGCTGCTGTGAGCCATTAAAAGTCAGAAAAAATACATATAGGGAAACAGAAAGGTAAAATTGTGTAAACGATATAAGGCTGCTGCTCTTTTGTTTTGAACTGATATTATACAATACACCTATTATGCAATATTCCTTAATGCTGTCACTAAAGGGTTTTGATTGTCTAAACTGTTTCTCTCTCTCTCTTCCTCACCGGTTTGATCTGGCTCTCTGTGTTTGTTCATAATAAAAAGGTGTGGCAGATTTTACACTTTCCTATTTTGACTGCTTAGCGCCTAATAAGGGGCTGCAAATTCTTAGTAAATATCCCCCACTGTGTAATCTAACACTAAGTCAGAACACACAGTAAATAGGATATGAGTTCATTAAGTGAAAACCTCTCCCTTACTTTTTCAGCCATCATTTGCAGGAAGACCTCAAAAACCTTGTCGCTAACAGCAATCACACACTGCATCATGCCTGGAAAGAATATATTAAATATAAATACATATAATAAACCAATAACTGCATGTTTTTTTTAGAAAGATTCATGTCTTTCTGTCTTCTGCTTACCAGATTTATCCTTCTGTATCGCTCTGTCTTCAAAGTATCGAAACATGACCTGAAAACGATCCGAGTCCAGAGAACGCAGCATCCTAACAGATGTTGAGAAAACATAATAGAATAAAGGTTACACTTATAATCATTGAATATAGTCAAACAGATAAAGTCAATATATATCACGCAGTATGTAGACATCATGTTTGTGTACCTCATATATTCTAATCTGTAAACAGACAGCAAATATGTGGACATGGCAAAGTCTAATTTGTTGATGAGAGCAGCCACTTCAGGAGGAGGGTCCAGCAGGTTGATGATGGTACTACGCAGATCATTCAGCTCCGCCTGAAATTCAACAGACAACCATAAACTAGTGCTGGAAGGTATACTGTACGGGTGTGTTTGTGTGTGAGTGTGTTCTCATACCGGAGTGACGGTGTCATTCTTCAGTGCAGAGTTGTACTGCAGCTCTGAGCGTAAAGGTTCTCCGCTGGGAAACGTGAGCAGCGGTGATTTGGTCGCAATCTCACAAACTCCTTCGTGCCATTCTTCAGGCCACAGACCTGAAGATTTCAACAGAAACAAATCGTGATGTATGACCCGAGTGTGACACATTTTAATTTTCAAATGACTTTCAAATCCATCAGTTCATTTAATATTCCTGTAGATTAATAATTCACTGAGCAAACCCTCTACCTGAGCCTTCCACAGCAAATCCCATGACAACAGAGTAGAGCCAGAAGTCCCTGAAGAGCTTCTGCAGACGTGGCTTTGCTTCCTTGATTGGTGGCAACCTCTTAGTCAGCTAACAGCAGAAAGAGAAGAGAGAGAACAGATCTCTGTAGTTATTAATAGATCTAGTTGCTAAGAATCACCATGTGAGACAGATGCTGAAGGAGCGAACCAAACTGACCTTTGACTACTAAATGCTACTACTAAAGAATGAAATCTGATGTTAGAAATATTCAAATCACTTACCACTGCAATAACTGGAATGAGGACACCAAGGTTTCCAGCACTGCTTGATGCCTGGAGAGACAAAGGAGGAGGGTAGTTTGTATTGTGATGATTCAGGAACCATCAGCAGAGTTTGCAGGGATGAATGTCCCTGATTGGTCAAAGTCCCTGAGGCTGCTACAACCTGTGTTCAGCTTCATTCACAAAGTAAGGAAGTACTGGGTGACTGTAGTATCAATATTGAGAAATGTATCATATTTATCAATATTAAAAACTAAATTATGCTGTCTACAGTTGGCTGTAATACACCAAGAAATGCAGCCATGTGCCAAAAAAAGCAGAGAAGAAGAAGCCTGCAAGCTAGTAAACACAGATGTCAACAATGTGGGATTTTAAATACTTTAAAAATCTGTTTAGCAAATGTTTTAGCAAATGAGGAAGGAAATTTAACATGTCTGTTAGAGCTCCAAGATATGCACACTGTGTTTTAACACTGAATGTAAACATAACTTTTGTTTGTTTACCACAAAACTCCACAGGCCACCTTTAAACTCATATGAAGCATTTTACAGCTCTGGAAAGTTATCATGGCAGCAACCATTGGCTCCTCCATCTCAAAGCTTGGAGAAGTAATGTACATGCTACAGCATGAGACATTGTAACTGGAATGTGCACTTGCATGTATTTGATTGGCCCACCCAGTGGTCTCATTGCTGCTGTACTTGTGTATGCATGTGAGCATGTGTGTGCACCATACCTTCAGAGTGGGGCCTTTGTCCGAGGCTCTCTCGCTGGCTCTCTTCCCCTCTAAGCCCAGCTGAACAAAAAGCTCAAGCAGGTTGACCAGCAGCTCGTCGACCATATGCTCAGCCTGAAGGTTTGCTGCTATATTGCCCAAAGCATTTATCACAGCCAAGGAACAGTGTCTACACAGAGAGGAGGGAACTAGTTTAACTACACGCTCATGACAAACTGTAAATGACACTTGGCATATTCTGCCACTTTGTCATGTACCCAACAACCCTAATGAACTGTAATTGTGTCATTTAAGCTGGTGGTCACCTATATCCATGGTCCTTGTAGTCTTTGGTAGAATAGACCATGGAGCTGGCCTTTACACTGATCTGCTGGAACAAATTCCACACTTCCTGGTAGATGTATTGCTGAGGTGAAAGAAAGAAAACAGTTATTACATTAGATTTGTTCCAGAACTAGCAAATTGACAGAGGATACAGATAAGTAGAGAAATAAATGCTTACGTTGCCTGTGATGACCATGCAGCCGAGCTGATCTATGATGAGGACATCCAGCTGGGAGGGAGGCTGGCAGAACTTCTGCTGTAGGATCTGCAGGATGGGCTCCATTACTCTGGGAGTGTCCCGTAAGGCCACAGCAATGTGACCCAAAGCCCTGATGGTGTGGTCCGGGATCAAGTGGGCGTCCCTGAGGAAGAGAGAGGAGCATGTGTAAGTACTCTTCTATTTTTAATATAGAGTGTTTATTTTATGTGCTCGACTTACTTATCATTTTCCTGATAGATGTAGAGACGATTAGACAGACTGGCGAGAAAAGCTTCTACGATGACGTTATCCATAGTCAGTCCTGCTTTCAGACACCTGAGGACAGAAGGAGAAATTGGAGAGTAAAGGTTGTGTTGACATTAGTGTGTGCGCATATACTGTACAAGTGTGTATGTGGATGAATTCACCTGCAGATATTATCTATGGAGATGTCCCGCAGCTGTTCGTACATCGACGGCTGTGACTTCTTGCTCTGAGTGCTGAGGGTCGACTGGGAGTGTTCGTTGGTCACATGGATCTTTATCTCACCGCCCCCTTGGAAAAAGAGTGCGGAGCTTCAGGATTTGATAGCAAAGCATTGACGTGGAAATAAAACCTCTGCTTAATGACGGTGTTGTGCTTTTACCTGATGTGTACTGGCTGTGGTATTTGTACAGCTTCACCAAAACAGGAGAGGGCACCACCAAGAAGTCTCTGAGTGACATGGTGACAGAGTGGGCCACCACAGGAAAGCGCTCACACAGACGACCCAGGCCCTGAAGACACACACACACACACACACGTGTCTTCATTTATAAGGACTTACTATCTAAGTTGCAGAGATGTTTAACATCCTTAGTTGAGCTCAGAGTTAATAACCATGACACCAGATCACAGGAGAGGTTGGCTTTAAAGGTTCCTGTAAGGTTACCTGTAAGCAGCAAATGAGGAGGGGCATGTGAGCGATGATAACTTTACTGGACGTCTTGGACTGCAGCTTCTCTGATAGTTTGGTGCAAAGGTTCTCTGCTCCTGGTGAAGAAATAAAAAGAGAAAACTGAGAAATTTGGAAATAAAATTAGACTGGCGAAATGTACTTTCATAGTCCAAAAGCAGGGGAGACAGGAAATTGTGTGGGTAGGGTTGTAAACATAAATGGTGGGAGCTAGGCTAACAACAGTCCACAAAATTGTAAATTATACAGTGTTTTCTCAAACATTTTAAATCGTCCTGCACTCACTGCAGCTGAGCAGCATATATTTATTTCCTGAATGGGAGCTCAATCGCACCCCCTCTCTCAAACTGGCTGGATATTAGAGAGCACTGCAGTGTCACGTGTCAAAGGTCAATCAGATTCAATTCTGTGCAGAGCAAATGTGTCTCACGCCCTTCCACATAGAAATGGAAATGGAACAAACTTGAGGATGAATTTAAAATGTGTAAAACAATTATTATGTTTAAGAAAATGTTCAAAAATAATGTATTTAATAAGTACAAGAAAAAGGTCTAAAACAGTACTTTGTGTTTATGGACATTACATTGTTCAGTGAAATATTATCTTTTGTTTAAAGATTATATATTGACTTATTTTGCTCTACCTTAATGAGAATGAAGTGGGGAATACAAGACGTACTACAGCCTACACCTTTTCTTTAAGAGGATTTGTTGACTATTTTTGTTAAATGTGCTTTTTGTTATGCATTTCCGACATTTACATTTTTCTTCATGTGCTGCAGACTGAAAAAAGCTTGATGATGAAAAGAAAAAAAAAACAATGGGAAGTGAAACTCGTTCTGACAGCACCACCAGACAGATTACTTCCTGTCTGAGTGAACTGAAGTCTCACCCTGTTCCTCGGTAACAGCCCACACCATGAGGTCCACACAGGCGGCGTTGGCCTGACAGCGCAGTTTGAGCGGGCTCAGCTCACTCTGGAGGTACTCCACATCATGCAGGATCCTCTGCAGCTCCGACTGGCTGCTGCTGAACTGCTCCAACACAAAGTCATGAACCTCCTTCACAAAGTCTGTCTGAAGGTCTGGTGAACACAGAAAATACATTGTTACAGGTTTTCTTATATTTAGGAAGACAAATTGGAGGCTTAATTGCTGAATAAATTGAAGACAGAAGGGAACGGAGGATTCCTTACCTTTCAGATTGTATAGAGTGTCTCTTAGCATTTTAAATATGGCTACATACAGAGGATCACTGAAGGTTTTGTAGTACAGATGAAGACCAGGATTCAACTGGCAAGAAAGCAACAGAAACACAACAATGAACCAGTGGCGTAAAAAAAAGGGCAGACAAACATCTGTGTGGAATTGAGAGTCATACCTCTATAAGTTCTGCCAAGGTTTCATCCAGTGACTTTAAAAACGATTCAGACACAAATTGTTCAACCTATTCAGGAAGAAACAAGAGAAAGAGGCAAATTAATTTTCCCTTTTTGTACATCACATGAGCATATATGTGGTTTATATTTTTAAATTCTTCTGCTTTTGATGCTGACCATGTGGAGGAGCTGTCTGAGCATATCGAGGGGGACGTGAAACTCTCCGGAGCTGCTTCCGGTGAAAAGAGGCGAGACAGAGAAGCTGGAGCTGATGGTGGAGAAGTAGTATTCTGGGTCCACTGCACTGCCATCAGGGAGGTATGAGCCTGAGGAGGAAAGGTAGATCAGTTCAAAACATGTTCCTCAAAAAGTCACTTATGTTTCCTGAAACAGGCTCAACTGCATCTGTTAAAGTGGAACTCAATTTTACACATCAGTGTGTGTTTCCAGTTTTTGGGGAGTACAACTGCATATGTGAAAAAAGTAGTATAAAGCCTTTTGTGAGCTGTGAAATCTGATAGTGATAAGTGATGTAGAAAGTGTAGAAAGTGATGTCACTTGAGTCGGTGTCAGTTGGGGCTGAAGACTATAAATCTCCGACTAAACTCTCAGCAATTGGATTGCATTGTGGGTAATGTAGGCCCCAGATTTTGTCAAGGAAGAATGTGTGGAATAAAAAATACGGTATCTCTGGTTCTATTTTTATCCATTTTTTTAAAACTGTCCATCATGAGTCCGACAATGTTATAGGAGTGAAATGCTAAATCAGTGGAGTATTTACCTTCAAAGTACTGTGCAGAGGGATCAGCAGGGGAGCTGGGGGTCAGACCTGCTCTCTCTGGACTGGCCTAAGAACAGAAAAACAGGTTTGTTCACACTAATGTATGTGAAATTATGTAGCTGCGCACTTTTTCCTGGGTTAGTTTTAACTTGTATTTTTAACTTTCTTTGCTTTTGCCACTATAAATACCTGTTGTGACACACTGGGCATGGAGGAGCCTTTACGTTTCAGAGTGTCTGCCTGACACACTGTGAGCAAAGAGCTTGGCAGAATGGAACGGAAATCATTGAAGGACCGCCGGCGCACCACATCACTATCATCGCCCGTGGGCAGCACGGGAGCAACTGGTCGAGGGAACAGCTTGGACAGTAACGGCTCGTCAGTGTTGCTGTATCGGCCAAATGCTCTGGCCACACCGAGCAGGGTGGGTACTGTGTACCTACACAGGTATTCTGTATTTAAAAAAAGGGACAGAGAAGGAGAGCAGATGAAAATATGAATATTTGGAAGTAACATACAGAGGAAGCATGAGGTGTGTCATGTTGGTACCTTTATCATGTTCCTCTGGATTCTTGCAGATATCTTGCAGGACCTGCATGAGGTCCATGATCGCCTCCAGGATCTGACAAATATGTTACATCATCACAACTCAAACCACTTTTGTCAGCAAGATAATATTTAAAGGGGACATATCTTGCACATTTCCAGATCTATATTTATATTGTGGGGCTCTAATGGAATATTTTTGTACGATTTACAGTTCAAAAAACTCCTTATTTATCTTATACTGGCTCTTTATGCAGCCCCTCAGTTCAGCCTCTGTCTGAAACAGGCCGTTTTAGCTCCTGTCTCCCCCTCCCGATGAGCCCACTCTGTTCTGATTGGCCAGCTTCAGGAAGCTTCCTCCTCCTCCAGAGGCTATGTAAACATGTTAACTATAGTAGCAGGATTTCACTTATTTTTCTCGTACTTTACTCAAAATATAAACTTCTCAAATCCATCCGTAAACGTTGGAGCCCAAATCTGATCAGAAATATGAGAGTGGAACAACCTTAGCAACAAAGGCTACAGAATGAATGGCTGTTTGTAGGATGATGTCTGTTCGATGGGGAAGTAGAAGTAACTTTGCAAATGAAGCGTTCAGAGCAGGTTGAAGCTCTGGCTTTTGACATTCAGGCAGCATTTCTACATACAAGTTTCGGAACTTTCACACCTGTTTAACATCCGACATCATAACAGTATAAAAACAACAGAAAATCACAAAAAGCATGATATGTCCCCTTTAAAGTGACCACACATACTGTAGCTACAAACACAGAGACACACACACACCTGTCCTCGTAAGGTCTCATCACTTTGAGCAACATCTGAGAGAAGTGTTACCAAACTAAAGCTGAAGTTCTCTGCAACAGGAAGAGTTTCTGCAAGACAGGAAGTTCACCAAAGATTAATAAACAGTAGCCTAAATACAGTGGCATCCATAATTGAAGTACACAGAACAGCAGACAAATATATGAGTGAACATTATAAGATATATGTAATATTGTTACAAACATGATAAAATCACGGGTGTATTTGTACCTCGTCCTTTGCGCTCTGAGCTTTCTTCAATCCACTGAACTTTAGGAAGCCCTTTAAGCAATCCAAGAAGGTAGGGGATGATAGCATCTTTGTGCTGCAACAGAAATATTCAATAGCATGTTATATACAGTAGGGTTATACAACTGCTATATCAACATCCTGTAAATTCACAGCCAGTACAAAAGCACCATAAAGCGGAGAGGTAAGTAGGTACAATGTTTACCTGCAGGTTGGACTCTACTAGAAAGATGCCCAGTGCAATGACAGCATCTCTCCTCCTCTCATCCAGCTGGAAAACTCCTCTGAAGTCCACGGGGCACATGCATTGTAACTTCTGGACCTGTAAGAGAACAAAACATAGTTCACAGCTACTGCGGCTTTGATCAAGATGTGCTGTAAATGTTATCTCTAATGACTCTCCATTTTATTAAGCTATTTGGATCTTTTGAATCTTTTTTTAGGGTATATAATTAAGCTGCCCACAGGGCTACAGAGGAGACATTTTTAATGTCTAGTTCCATTAGTGATAATGATTTTTGGTCCTAAATGTGTTTCAGGAACCGAGCCAAAATCCTGCCTCCAGCATTAATTAGCCTAATACTAAAGGGGCAGATTAATGCTCTGAGAGGGATTAGCAACCATTTAAACACAGAGAGTGAAACCACTAGTGTCTGTATGTTAGGATGTTGTAGGATTCTGGTCACATCTGCCACGTAAAAATCATTAACATTAGATGTCAAAAGCTAAAGATCATCGGCTGTCTGTAACAGCAGTAAATGCAAAAAAGGGATTCATTTTTTCGGCTGGTTGTGTGCCAAAGATCAAACTGCTGTGCTCACACCTAAACCTCTTTTGAAGGCAGGAAAAACTCTGCTAATGGTAAAAAACAGTTTAATAAAAAGGTTGAAATTGAACCACTGTGCCACATTCGGATTTTTAAGCCAGTATAATACGATATAGCAGTATGTTCTAAAGTACCAAAGGCTGTTCAGACCCACTGAAAGAAAGTTATTGTGCAAACAGTGAGGCTTATGTGCTGAAGCAGGCCCCCTGGGTTTGAAGTTTCCCACTCAGGAGTTCAGAAATGTGGAGGTCAGCGCGATGGTTCATGCTTCTAGCTCCACTTCCTAAACTGTTTTTCTAAATTCTTCCCCAAACTTCAAAAGTCTTCACACAGACAGAGAAAAGCAGTCAATCACAAAGTAACTAGATTGGTCACTTCTGCAGTTTATGATTACACAGTGACACAATGGGCTAGTTGCACATTGTATTATTGCTACGACAGCTCTTTCATAACATATATTTTCTGTCTAACATTTCCCCATTTTGAATCTCAGTGGGTGTCTTTTCTAAACAGTTCCTGCTCTGTAGGGAATATAAGTAGTTAAAACATTTATTTCTCATTTACTATTAATTGCTCCTACAAGGGCTCAAAAGTTGCAACTAGTTCAGTGATACCTTAACCTATTAAATCTATTAAATCTCAGACAATAGTGAAAAATGCACAGACAAAGATGATGTTTTGTCTGACCAACAGTCCAAAATCCAAAGATATTCAATATACTATCATGCATGACAGAGAAAAGCTGCAAATCCTTAAAATGGAGAAGCTGCAATCAGCAAATATTTGGCATATCTGCTGAAAAAAGTACTTAAAACATTAATCAATTAGAAAAAATAAACCTACTCTTACTTTGAAAACAAGTGGTCACCATAATACAGTAACAGAAAGAGTGAAGAAACTAGAACAATCACACCTCAGTCATTAGATACCTCTGAGCAAGAATTTTAACACCTCATGTGCAAAACGTAACAACATTATGTGGGAATGTAGAGGTGGCTGAGTGTACGGAAAGAATTTAATTGATCTTTATTTGTGTCTTAAAGATTAAAAATATATATACACTTTTCCACTTCTGTGGACAATAACTGTGTATTCTGTTGTAAAACAGAAAACAATAATGCACCAGAATGTTTAGACAAACAGAACATAATGAGTAAATACACATTATAGCAATGATGGGTTTTTTAAGCTGAAGCTTATTATGCTTCCAATTCTCATAATGCAAAATTAACAAACAAGTTACATGGTTCAAACAATAAGTAAAAAAGTAGCAATGCAGGACAATGTGTGTGTGTGTGTGTGTGTGTGTGTGTGTCCCTCCTTATTTCCTTCCTCCTTCAGTGTAACTGGGTTGTTATTAATGTTGTTTTGCTGATGTCGATAAGTTGATCGACATCAGCAACTATTTAGATAATTGAATAATTGTTTTTTGTCAAAGTAAAATACCAGAAATGTGCTGTTTTCAACGTCTCATATGTGATGATTTCATGCTTTTTTTGACCATGCATGATAGTAAACTGAATATCTTTGGGTTTTGGACTGTTGATCAGATAAAACAAGACATCTGAAGACCTCACTCTTGGCTCTGTGAAACTGTACACTTTTCACTATTTTCTGACATTTTAAAAATCGGCAGATTAATTGATAATGAAAATAATTGTTAGTTGCAGCCCTGAACAATATATTGGCCAATAGACCCTGAACTGAGTGGGACATTTTACAGTTGAAAAATAAACCTATCAGTGCTTTCTGGAGGACAAAGTATTTCTTGTTACTTCTTGCAGACATGTATGCCAACACCAATACATCTGTGCTGAGCTATTATCAGTAAATCAATCACAGAAAATCCTCAAATCATCACATTTGAGAAGCTGCAACCAGCCAAATGTTTGTCATTTTTGATTAATAAATGACTAAAACAATTAATGTTTTCATGCTTGTAATTTCATAAACAAGGCATTACTGGGGAATTTATGATCAGTTTTGATAATGATTTTATGGCTCTTTTTCTTGTATGAGTACTAGTTAGTTAGTTATATGCATTTCCCCATATTTCTACACAGTAACTTCGATGTGGAAAAATTGAGCAATACAGTATATACAACGCCCTCTGACTGGCAGATCCTTGGCTTAGCTTTGAATGACATAGACTGGTCATGTCGATACTAGTTTATTGATTTATAGATTGCTTTCTACAGAATAAATACGATGAAGATCTGAGTTATCCAACTTCTGTTCATGTGAAAATAGATAGAAAACATTCACATAAGCTTCCTGTGCCACCGTTTGACAGCCACACGCTAACAAGCTAACGTTACAGATAAATGCAAAAACAAAAATGGTACAAATTTGGGATGTGTTGGCAGTTTTTCTTACATCTGCATATCAAGTCTGTTGATGTTAACGTGAAGGAAGATCAACTACAGGTTAATAACAGCTAACAGACGTTAGCCATTAGCCAGCTTTGAAGTCAGTTGGACGTTGTGTCACGTAACTTGCGCCTTTAAATCACAAAATGACACAATAAATCACACACTGGCACACTTAAAGACATTTTTACTGTTTTTTAGACTCATAACACAGACCACACCGGGAGGGAGGCGAAGTTAAGTCCGGGCCTGAGCTAAGTTAATGTCAAAGACTCTTTGACAGGTACTAGCTTGTCGGTAGCCGTGTAGCTATTATAACGTTACCTTGTCTATCGGTGCCTGCCGGTGAGCCGCCAGCGACCGGGCCAAAGATAACACGGTGTTGAAGTAAAATCCTCTGCTTCCTCCTCCATTGAGAGACATGTTTAAAGCAGACGCCTTAATACTGCTGCACAAACACAAACATCTTCTTCAAAAAGCCCCGAAGTCCGCACTGACAACTACGGCAAGCGCAGGGTCCAAACAGCGTAAAGCAAGGTCACAGCAGACAAACACTATAATCCCTTTTAAAGGATAGGGTCACAATTTTTCAAGTGTGTCTTAAAACAGCAGTCAGGTGTCCATATGAACAGTGAAAGAGGTTTTCCTCGCTGTAATCATTCCTCCTGTTCATACTGGATATTAAAAGATCCCCTTCAAATGTGCTTTCAATGTAAGTGATGGAGGCCAAAATCCACAGTGTGTCCACACGGTCAATTTGTGCAAAATTTCATTTAAAAGTTGATCTGAAGCTTATATGGGGCTTCAGCGGTCTGAGTTAGTCATATCAAGTGGATATCTGCCACATTTACAGTCTTTTTAGCATCAAATTCCCTCTTTGTGTTTCCTCGGACAGTGTTTCCCTGTTGAGCTGTGGTGGAAGTATAGTAACAAAAAGAGGGACTTTGGCACTAAAAAGACTGTAACGTTGAAAGATATCTACTTGATTTGGACGCTGAAGCTTCATATTAGCTTCAGATACATTTTTAAATACATTTGTCTACAGAAGGAGGACTGTGGATTTTGTCCCCCATCACTTCCATTGTAAGTGCATTATGAAGGGATCTTCTAATGGTCAGTATGAACAGGAGGAATGATTACAGCAAGAAAAACAGGTTTCAATGTTCATTTGGGCTCCTGACTGTTGTTTTAAGAGAGACCTGAATGGTAAAAATGAAACCTGGATGATATTTGAAATGAATACGACAATGTTAACGATTCGATCCGATGTTTATTTGTGAGCATACATATTAGAATTCATTAGACTGAAGGCACAATACTGGATTTTAACTACTGGGAAAATTTCATCTGTTAAAGGAAAGCTTCAGAATTTTTCAAGTCTTAAAACAACTGTCAGGTGCCCATATGAAGAGGGAAACAGTTTTTTTTCTTGCTGTAATCATCCCTCCTGTTCACACTGGCTATTAGATCTGTTCCTAATGTACTTACAATGTAAGAGATTGGGAACAAAATCTACAGTCCTCATTTTGTGCAAAAAGATATTCAAAACTTTATCTAAAGCTAATTTGAGGCCATCCAAATTAAGTCAAATCAAGTTGATATCTTCCAATGTTCCTGTTGTTTTAGTACAAATTTCCCTCTTTTTGTTACCATCCCTCCACTGCAGCTCAACAGGGAAACATAAAGAGGGAATTCTACACTAAAAAGACAGTAACTTGGAAGATATCCGCTTGATTTTACTAATTTGGGTGGCTGAAGTCTCAAACTAGCTTCAGATAAAATTCAGAATATCTTTTTGCACAAAACGAGGACTGTGGATTCTGCCATCACTTACATTGTAAACGCATTTGAAGATCTTTTAATGGTCAGTATGAACAAGAGGAATGATTACAGCAAGAAAAAACTGTTTCAGTGTTCATTTGGGCTCTTGACTGTTGTTTTAATACTGACAAACCTCTATCCTTTAATATGAAAACTCCAAAGATATTTAAATATCTGACATATGTCTACATGTATGCAAGGTCAGGTTGAAGCTGAAGCTGACAAATGTAGCTTAAAGTAAACATTGTGCGTCCAACACATTAATTGTGTGATGAGCAAAACAATTAAATGCATTGCATGTAAACGTGCCAGATTCAAAAGCTACAAACTCCAGTCTTTAACATGGTTTTATATCTCTGAGCAGCAGTTGGCACATTGGATTATCAGTTGATACAAAAGTAAAGGCAATTAATATCACATAGTTAAAAAAATTAAAAACTGAATCTGCAATAAAATCTATCCTGAACCACTCGTCCTCAATGGAATGAGATGGAAGGCACTATTATATATGGCATTTCTCAAACAGGCATGTCTATGCAGTAAAGGCAATTAAAATTTTAGAAGCAAAAAAATAATCAGAATATTAGCAGTTACAATGAATTGAGAAGATATATACAATTCAGAAATATGTCAGATACCGCCTGGATTAAACATCTGGCACCACTGCAGTGTGTGTAACCGAGTACATTTTTGTTAACCGGTCTGTAGTGACTAGGTACATACAACATTCAATCATTCTTAATCTCAAAAGATCTCAAAATGAATCACACAATACATAGGCACTTTTTATAGCATCGATCCAGTACGTTAATCGATTTAAAACATCTCTGCAACTTAAAAGTGAACTGTTGTAAAACTGTCCTGTGGAAATGTGCATTTCGAAATAAAATATGTACGTATGCAACATGATTTTAAAAAAACCTACATCTCTATGAATCCTACAATCTTGATTAATTTAACAATCTTGATTTAAGGCATTTAGTTCTTAATGTACCCTTTAGCCTCTGCAGCACGTTTGATCTGAATTGAATGTTCGTGACATCAGGTAGAGAATGCAATAATAGTCTTAAAAAAAAAATATTTGCATATAAAAAGGGCTTTAAAATGAATGATCTCTGGTATTATCTCTCATGTTCAAGTATGATTTCTTTGTCTATAGTTTCTAAATCACATTATGTTGGGTCGGGTATTGGTTCCTCTTTGATTAAGTACACACAGCACTTGTATCACTGAGCTCAAAGAAATGTACTGTAGGTGAGACACACTTTTCTGTGTTCCCATTTCTCTATTCAAGCAGGTCTAGTCCAAAATAAATGTCCCGTTCCTTTCCCTGAGCTCTTGAGGAACATCCCCCCTCTGGAATTTAAAGTGTAAGCATTGATTCTGCAACTTGGAGCTTTTTTTCATGCAGATTCCACTAGCCTTGTTATAAATAAAATCAAGAACATACCAATCCCTTTCTTTCTTTCTTTCTTTCTCTCTGTGAATCTTTTAGAGGTAGATATTAGAACCTAGAAGCAGGATTCAAGGAGATTGGTTTAGGACTTGGCCGTTGTTAAGGTTAGAATGTGGATGGCCCGTCCTAACACTCCTGCTTGTGTAGCACCGGGGTGTCCATTTCAGTCCGCCTTCCAAACTACGTTGAGGATCTTCACAACTTCCTCATAAATGATGAAGACTATGGCCACGTCCATACACACCCGACCCAGCCGAGGCACAGTACCTTTGTAGAACCTGAGAGGCATAAAGGAAGAGAGTGAATGTTACTTCAAGGCAATAACAGGCACTAAAAGATACGAATAAAAGGTCTCAAATACAAGTGACAGAGGTTATGTAGAAATTATTAGTATTATCACAAAAACATACTATTCTAGGCATAACAGCACTGCAACTAATACTACTAATAGCATTATTATTACTATTTTAAAACATCAAAATGGTGGCCAAAAGTCCCAGAAACAAAACTAACATATGAACTTGCGCATCAGTGTATGTTTATATGAACAAGTGGAGGGAGAATAAAAGTGGTCCCAGGATGGTACCATGAGAACTGACTTCTTGTCGAGGTGGAGAAGCATGTTTAACAAATTTAACACTAAAAAAGCGGTAAATCTTGGGATGTCTGGGTACTGCCCAAATTAAGAATTCTAAATATAAAATACTGTGACTAATTTTCCTGGTGAAATACTGCAAAATGTTAACTAATTATTATAATCATATCAAAGCTGTGTGTCAAGTAGCTTTTATCAGAAAAAAAACTGTATATCTCAACTACACTGCTACTAATTGGAGGTAGAGCCTGATACTGAATCCAGTAACAATATTAGAGCAGCAACAATTAGTCGATCAACTATTTTGATAACTGATTCATTGTTTCGAGTCATTTTTTAAGAAAAAAAAATACAACATTTCTCTCATTCCAGCTTCTTAATTGTGAATATTTTCTGGTTTCTTCAGTTTTCTATGATCATAAACTGAATATCTTTGGGTTGTGGACTGTTGGTCAGGACAAAACAAGACATTTGAGGTTGCATCTTGGGCTTTGGGAAGCAGCGATCAACAGTTTATAGACCAAACGACTAATCGAGAAAACAATCAAAAGATAAATTGATAATGAAAATAATTGTTAGTTGCAGCCCTAAATAATATATTGGCCAATAGTCCCTGTACTGAGTGGGATATTTTGCAGTTGAAGAATAAACCTATAAATGCTCTCTGAAGGACAAACTATGAAATGGAAACACTGTCCAACCAACAGTCCAAAACCTAAAGATATTGCATTTTCTATCATGTACTGTCAAATCAGTCATCACATTTGAGAAGCTGCAACCAGCAAATGTTTGGTATTTTTGCTTAATAAATGACTAAAACAATTATTTGATTATCAAGACAGTTACCAATTAATTTTCTGTTGATTAATCAATTAATTGATGAATCGTTGCAGCTCAACTTAAAAGACTACGTGTTAGTATTATGAGGGTGCTTTCAGACATCCAGCGATTGCAAACTCTTTCTATTGTCTGTCAGTTATTCTCCATTATTCATATCAACTCTGCATATGAACTTACGCCATCAGTCCCTCATGCTTCATGATCTTGACGGCACAGTCCAGTGTGCTTTTGTACTTGTGAGCTTCAAGACCCTGTTGAGTAACACATATACATAAATGTTAGTCACTATGCTCATGGTTAAACTACGAGATTTTGAAGAAGTGAACATGTTATTCAACCAACCTGCATTCTGGTTTTAATGACATCCAGGGGAGTGTTTCCGAACACACTGGCAGCACCAGCAACAGCTCCAAACAGTCCAGTTATCAGAGGGTTAATGGCTTTGTTGGGGTCATCACCTTGGTGTTAGAAAACACACAAGAGATGAGTCTTTGGCTGTGCTAATGGTTGTATGTGGTGATTATACAGAACAATTCATTCACTCACACACCTTTGTACCAGTTTCTCAGTGAAGTCATGACATAAAAGCGGATGGCCTGGTTGGATCCTTGTTTCAGCACCGTGGCCGTTAGGCCTTGATAAGTCCCCCTCAGGCCTGAAGATACATCAGCATTTATCAGCTTTTTAGTTTCATTTCTGAGTCACCAACACTTACATTAATTACCTTGCAGGAGTAATGAGGCTACAGATTAATATTATCCTCTAAATAATAAATGGGATGACTCTAATCCATCAGAAACAACCTGAAGAGTAATTTCCTATCGTGTGGTGGAGTTGGAGCAGTAGGTGGCAGTAAAAAGCTACTGATCATACACAAATGAAGAAGCCCTCCTTACCTTCAGATCTAATAATCTCTCTCACTCCATGGAAAAATCCCTTGTACTTTGGGTTCGCTGATGTCTGATCGTGGATGAATTTGACCTAAAATGACATCATAACCATGATTAATAAATTAAAGTAAGTCAAAGTGTCAGAGAATCAAAACAGAAATGACTGCAGTAGCTGTAACAATCTGAGGCGTGCAGGATTCTGCAAACAGAAATGCTACAATGTGCAAGACAGGATTAGAAATATTTAATTTGTGTGGAAGTACAATAGATAATTAACTCATGAGGGAAACTGGATGAGTGAAATGAGAGCTCATGAAAAGAAGCAGTTTCTTTCCTTTCTGCTTTTGATTGCAGATTTACAAAAAAAAAAAAAAATCGACATAGACAGGAAATGACATTTTGAGTTTTCTTATTTGACTTATTTGTCAGGCGGGAGACATTTTGATGTGTGATGCTGGTCAGCAGGATTCTGTTTAGCTCATAAACGACCAACTTAGATACAAGTGTTTTAGAGAAGTAACCGAATTTAGAAGCCCATCCTAAACTGTATCCTGAGTGTGCTCTTTCCATGTTGTTAATAGCACAAACTAAAGTCAAGTGGAAGCCCTGTCTCATGTACATGGACGTTATCTGCAGACTTTCTTAGCTACACAAAAATCCATTCTGAAACATTTATCCAATTGAGAATAAAAATTATATGTAGCTGTGTGTTTTTGGTTGGCCAGTTGCCTCTAATAGGCCTACATCTAGAAGCAGAAGAAGTGAATAAAGTCTGAAAACTTTTCTTGCACTAATTAATATTTTTATATTAACAAAGGGAAAAAGTAGATGTAGTGTATAATCCTAGCAGGAAATAACACATTTGATCACATTACACCTGTTCTCAGATCTCTCCATTGGCTAATGGTTAGTTTCAGACAACATGACAACAACAACAACATTTGACAATAATTTCCCTCCTTGTCTATAAACCCCTAAATGGCCTTGTTCCACAGTATCTGTCTGGCCTATTCATTCAAAATGAACTCATCTGGCTCAGGCCTTGTAGTTGTTCCAAAAGTTCAAACTAAAGTTGGTGAAGCAGCTTTTGGTTTTTGTGGTCCCAGCTGCTGGAATACCTTGCCAGATTGTATTAGATGTGCTCCGATATTAACAGTGTTTAAAAGCAGACTGAAAACCTTCCTGTTTTCTATGCATTTGATTTGTTTTATTGTGTTTAAAGTGTCAGATTGTTCTACTTGGTTTTCTACATTAATGTGTATACTGTATATATGCAGTATATACAGTACATGTTTATGTTTTGTTTTTAATATGAGGCACACCAAATCTCCCCTGGAATAAAATGCGCTATAAAAATAAAGTTTACTTTGCTTTGATTAACCCACAGAGATTTATCCCCTGACTCTGTAGTTTCTCTCAGCTCTATTAAGCATTTTAGCACCTTTCTGCTTATTGTTTTGGTTTCACAGCCTTCAACTTTACTGATTTGTTCACTTTACAAAGCTCATAAACCTTATCTGGACACAGGCAGCTGTTTTCAGCAAAAAAGCTCTGATAAATCCACGATACGCTGCTTGTTAAGCACCAAACAGCAGATCGGCATAGTTAGCGACTAGCTGGCAAACATAGTGGAGCATTTAGCAGCTTTTCTCAGAAGTTCATAGAGCCCAAAACTGAGCAAAAATGTGTGTTAAAATTTGACTTACATTCAACACGTGGCCAAAATCACGGCTCCAAATGAATGCTAATGATGCTCCACATCGAGCTGGAATGGTCAGTTGTTTCAATTGTTTGCTAACACATTAGCCATATCATTATATAAGGTGATATTATAGTGTCAGTGTTGTGTTTATACATTAACCCTTAGTGGCCAAAAAATATTGAATGCAGGTTTAATGATGCCATTTATTTTACCTTTACTGTCTCCATAGGACAGACTACGACCACAGCCTCTGCAACTCCAGCACCAAGACCACAGAAGAATCCTCGCTTGCTGTCTAGTTTACCGTTCTCATCACGCATCTTATTACTAAGGAACTCAAACACTCCAAATCTGTAAGTTAATGGAGAATAAAAACACAATTAATGACCCAAATTAGAAAATATATGTTCCTTTTTATAATAATGTACCCTTTGTAAAGGGTTTATAATTTGTAGCGGCTAAATATGGTTAATAACGGAGGATAAACATCTGCCAAATTAGCTGCCAAACCAAACATTGTTCTTGAATATATTATGACTGGTGTACAGTATAAAGGATTAGTGAATTATTTATTAACCATTTATAAAAACTTGTCAGTTTATTAGGGCTGCATTCAACGTTTATTTTCAAAAAAAATGTTCATCACAGTTTCACAGTTTAATGCTCTCATACAGTGTGTGTTTCACATTTATACATTTTGATAACTGATCGTTTTAGTTATTTTTATGCAAAATTTAGCTGGTGTCAGTTTCTCAAATGTGATGATTTCATGCTTTTTCTTTGTCATAAATGATTGTAAACTGAATATCATTGGGGTTTCGACTGTTGGTCGGAAAAAACAAGAAATCTGAGAACGTCACCTTTGACTCTGGAAAATTATAATGGTAATTTTTCACTATTTTCTGACATTTTAAAGACCAAACAATGAATTAATAGAGAAATAATAGGCAGATTACTCAATCATGAAAATAACAGTTAGTTGCAGCCCTATTTCACATGTATGTTAGGTTGTGGTGCGCAGTACCTGACAGCGGCTTTGGGTATAGAGCCATAGAGCAGTGAGCTTAGACCTCTGTAAAGACCCCTCACCCCATGACTGTTCACCGTCTGCTTCACACAGTCAACTGTGAGGGAAAGAGCAGGGAAGAGAGGGGGATACATGAAAAAAGAAGAGATTAAGTAAGATGAAAAAGAGGCAAGACACTGATTTCTTGTACTGGTATCAAAAGACTACTTCACTGCTGTCATCAGCAGCTGCATTGTTATAGAAATCCTGATATAACAGTGAAGTTGTTAAAAAAAGAGAACAGGGAAGTTCTGGGTTTCACATGTGTCTATTGCAGCTGAAACCACAGGCCTTCATACTGAGTTTCTGCAGACAAACATTCTCTGTGTCAAAGTTCACAAGCTCTCATCAAACAAAAACTAACTTACTACACAAACACACATCTGTTTGTTCATGTTTCCACTAAAATCTGCAATAACGTCAGAACTTACTATCTAACAGCGTCGATACTTTGGACCTTAAAAGTCAACTCAGTGAATTGAGACAACTGCTAATTACATCAACATCAATCATGAATCAACAACCACTGTGAACAGTTGTAGACACCAATTACACTTCCTAATGTTTCAGTCTCAGCATTAACTGAGTAGATCTAAATGAAAACTATGGAAATTCTGAGCTGAGCTGAATGACACTATTCAATAATATTTGGGTAAGTCTATACAAAAAAGGAACAATATGAGTCGACCACATTAAAAAAAAAGTCTAACAGTATGATTGTGAACTAAAATAATAGTTTTGGGAGTAGAGCGGGAAAAATTTAATCGATTAGTGGATCAAAGGAAAATCAGCAACTATTTTGATAAACAATTAATCAAAATGCCAAAAATTATATGTGTTTCAGCCTTTTAAATGTGATTATTTGATACTTCTGTATGCCAAATATAATAAAATAATAATTAAAAAAATAAAATAAAATCTTTATATAACACCTTTGATACAGGGGTATGTGTGCTTTACAATAAAGTGAAGAAACAAGAGAATATATAAAAACAGGCATAAATGCTGCACAATCAAATCAAGCAATCAAATGAATCACAAACAAAAGAGGCAGCAAATAGCAAGAACATGTATGCTAAGAACAACAGAATATGTGAAAGAGAAATAAAACAAAGGAAGGCATAAAAACAATAAAATATGTAAAAAAAAAAAAATACTACTCTCTGACAACTCTGTAAAAAGCAGTTATGGGTTCAGATTTACAGATTTAAGGTCAGAGCTCCTTCCTGTGAATGGTAGAGAGTGCATTAACTAAGAGACATATGAGCACGTAAAGAAAATATGGTTGTATTATCATCATATGTGATTGTAGCAATGAAATTAAAGTTACACAATTAGTCAACAACTAATTTAAATAGTTCAGGTATAAAAACAAGACACTGAACATAAACTCACCAATGCCTTTGTATTTGGGAGGATTGGCCTTCTCATCGAGCTGCAACTGTGTTTTAACATACTCTGTGGGGAAGGTGATGCAGATCTCGATGCCTCCTGCAATTCCACCTAAAAATCAGAAAAACGCGCCATTTAGCACAGATTTTAAAGAGAGAGCCAAAAACATGAACATTTTAAGGATTTTTCTGTCAACACCACACAAGTGCATTTTAGGAAGAAAGAAGCTTTAATTTAATTTGACAAACTGCACCAACACACCAAACCTTCACAGACAAAAAACATACACAAAACAACTATTGATTGTAAAAATCAAGTTTTTCTTTACAGTCTACTTTCCAAATACAATTTCTTTGAATAATATTTGTCACCCCCGCAGAACATCTAAGTGCAATGTTGTGCTCTGAAAGTAATTCATTAGAATATTACATTTTATACTTTAATATTTGTTTAAAAAAAACTAAAACCTTTGGTTTAAATAGGGCAGGTTAAATAAATAATTATACTGGTATGTTAACTTACTTATAAAAACAAAAATATTCCTTCAGTATTTTTCACATTTAATAATAAAACTTTGTTTATATTGCACATTTCATAAAACAAGATGCAAAAAAATGTGCTTCACAAATGATGAAAAATACACAAAAAACACAAAAAGATGCAAGAAATGGGAATAAACAAAGGCCTCAATTAAAAGAGATTTCAAAATGAATAAAATTAGCACCAAATAAATACCAGGTAATACAGTGAAAATTTCTAGGTAAAAGATGAGTTTTAAGTTTTAAGCAAGGTGCATATTAGTAGTCATCAGAGGAAGTCTACATTGTAGAAGTTTGCTGCATGCATGTTCGCTGCACGATAATCAGTCCACGATAAACCAGCTCCACCTTAAAACCTTGGCGGTCACACATCTGCAGTTCAACAGCAAACACGCAGCCGGCCGCTGATTGGCTCGGCTGATCTCTGTGTGACTGAGCGTAGAGATACTCCCCTTGGCCTCAGTCCAAATCAAGGGGGTGTGTAGCCTTCAGAGCACATACTGTTCACCACATTACCGTTCAACAACACAGACCAGCAGTCAGATAGTGGTCCAATTCCTCTGATACATGTAGAAGTTGAGAAATTTGCATGAAGAGGAGAAAAGGAAACCAAGTATGCAGCTTCAAGTACGGAAGCAGAAAAAGTTTGACAAATGATCTTACTAACAACCATGTCTGCCTGGATTCAGTCAGCTCAGCTATACGCTTATTTAGGGCTTGACTAGCAAGTAATTGTTAAAAAATATCAGATTTTTTGCAGCAGTGGTAAAAATTTCACTGAAAACTGATGAAAGAAGCTTAAATGTGGACAGCAGAAGTTATTTTTTAAGGCAACGTGGAGAAAACAGTTATACAAGCATGATTTTGTCTTCTTTACCAATTTATAAAGGGCTCTTTGTTGGTGCTTTGAGGTTTAACATGCATTCTTTCTACCAAAATGCCATGCAGAGAAATCCAACACACAAATGGTTGTAGCCTGCACTCAGACATGCAAGTCAGGCTGCTTGCGCAAGTACAATCCCAAGATTATAGTTCAACTAGTCACTGTTTTTTCACAAAGACACCAAACTACCAAACTGGAGCTCTTAAACATTGCTGTTTATGACACACCCAGGCATTCCTTTGGTTAGAGACTGGCTTTACAACTGTAGCTCTAACTACATATTAAAGCTGATACAAACAGTCCACATCATCATCATCATCATCTGCAAACAAGCCTCCATGTTGTACCTGCATCACGTCCCGGTATTCAGGCAGCTAGAAAAAGACAAAGGAACCAGTTTATCAAGTCCAACATGTATGGACGCTGGTGTTGTGAAAGTCAGAGTGAGGAGAGGGGACACTGATTGTCACGGTGTTCATTTACTACTTTCTTTTAATGCAACAGTAACACAAAACTCAAGTAACACAAAAGAAGCTGCAACAATTAGTCGATCAAAAGAAAATGAATCGCCAACCACTTTGATAGGTTTTCTTCAAGCAAAAAATCTTATTTGATGGTTCCAGGTTTTTTTTTTTTTTTTGGTCTTACATTGTAGTAAATTGAATATTTTGGGGGTTTTGGTCAGACAAAACAAACATTTCATGACATCACCTCGTGCTCTTTTCACAGTTTCCTGTCGTTTTGTAGAACAAATGATTAACCTGGAAAATAATAAGTGCAGATTAATCAATAAAAAATAAGTTAGTTGCAGCCCTACCTGAGACAAAACTCATTCACCAAAGACGCCTTTATCAAGACAGACATTTATTCTTTTTAAGGATTTTGGACTTTTTGTCTTTGTGAGAAAGCCGAGCCTTAAAGAGCGGATTAACGAGCACCGAAGACATCACAGGCAGCGTCTGCACGCACTGCAGGACAGAGCAGGCAGAGCAGCTGAGCTAATTCTGGACACTTCTGAGTTTTCCTGCTGTCAAGTTATTTCCATGTTCTCTTAGTGTTGTCACGCAGCATTTATTTAGTGGGTTGTTTGTAATTTAAGTTGTTTACTGTTTTTTTACCGTAATTGTCTCTTAATTACCCGGTTCACGTGGAGGGCACCGCATGTTTGCTAATTTGTGTTAGCTTAACAATGTGCTACAGTTACGGTATCTTTAAATATGTTTAGAAATTTTAAGTTCTTAATTTAGTTCTGCCATAGGGGGTTTCCTACATTTACGAATTATCTGTTTAGTTGCTAAGAGATATATTTGCCATTGACTTAGATTTAAAGGGCTACAGTAAATAGCTTTATCGCTGTGAAATTACAGTAACTCACACTTATGTTATTCTTATATATTTTGTTATTTTTTCCTTGTAGACCACACATACACACACACAAACTTACTCAACCTAATAAGTGTCCTACAGTGGAATATGCATGTCTTCTGCACAGTCTACAATAAACCTCCTAAGCTGTGGATCCTCTCTTCTGTCCTGATTCTTTGACTGGAGTCATCTCCATATCTGCCATCCCAAACCAATTAATTATCCAAAGGCCCAGCCTTTACTATAGTCTTTATTTGACAGTCAAAATTGCAGAGAGACAGGAAAGGTTTGAAAAGTTTGAGGCAGGAAACCGCAGACGTTGTGGTTATATGATATGTATCTTAACCCACTAGGCTACTGTGACACTGCAAGACAGACATTTTGTTAATGGCTGCTTTGCAGGCGCCAGGGCAATACCCAGGGTATTGTGCATGCTGGCTCCACGTCTTGGCTAACAGGGCCACTGCAATGGAACGAAGCCATCAATTATAAATTTGGTTCCATCTCAGCTTTCCCCTGCTGGGACAAGTCAAAATGTCTGACATAAAAAGTGCCTGTCATGTCATGTTTTTGACTCGCCTGTATCATAATGTAATGTTTTCCACACATATTTTTTACAATCATAATAGAACACATACCTACTACTTTAAGCGAATATCTGTGAGCCAAATCCATTCAATTATGTTTTGATAATTAAGGCTAGAATAGTGTGTGATTACTGTAATTAAAGGATTTAGTTATGCTAGTAGGTGTCATTAATTTATAAAGTTTTCATGAATATTATTCATAATTCAATTTTAATAGCAATCTTAATATCTGATGTCGAGATATGATTGTATTTTTACGTCACACTTCTATCACATTTATTTGCCTGGTAAATGTGAAGCTATGGCCTGGAGACAGTTAGCTTAGCTTAGCACAAAGACTGGAAACAGAGGGAAACAGCTAGCCTGAGTCTGTCCAAAGGTTGAAAGAAATCTGCTTACTATCACCTTTAAAGCTCACTAATTAACACATTATATTTTGTTTGTTTAATTTGTAGGAACAAGTTGTGGTTTTACAGGAGTTATCTGGTAGACAGTTTCTTCACAGTGACTTCCTGCGACAGAGATAGGCTATCTGTTTCCCTCGGTTTCCCGTCTTTATGCTAAGCTAAGATAAACCACTTCTGGCTGTAGCACAATATTGACAGTACAGACACGAGAGCAGTATCCAAGTCAAACTATTCCTTTAAATGTGTTGTTTTAGCTTTTTTTGCATTGTTTTTGGACATAACCATGTCTGGAGTCATAAAAAATGACTCCAGAGTTTACCCACAGTGTAATATCTATGCTATCTGCTTCAGTGGGGATCAGTGATTTTATAAAGCCTTGGCATGTGACTGAGTCACTCTCTTCCAGCCAGAGAGCAGCCACTTGTGACTGTCTGATAGCTGCCACGTCATCCTATCAGCTCACACTTCTATCAGGATTCATGGAGTGCAAACAAAGTGAGCCGTGTTCATTTGTTCATCTTAATTTTGGTCCTTATATGTCATGCTTATGCAGCGTTAACATCATACGGGGAAAAGATTCACACGTCGACAACAGGAAGGCTGTATGATAACTGAGTTGGTTGTGTGAGACTGTGCACTGACAAAATTACATTATACCCATTAAATTTTGATTTAATTACACTGAACGACGGCCTTCTGCTCATTTGAGGCATCCATGTTTTCTTATTTGTCAGGCACTTACATATAAAAGTGCCAATTCGAATAAATTATAAGCTTTCAGATAAAAATGTGAGTTTCCCTGTTGTAATTGTGACTTGAGTGTTGACGTGAACTTTATTTACAAGGCAAAAACTGATAATTATGCAAACTCTGACGTGACAAACCCAGCATTACCATACTCTATATTAAAGTCATAACAATACTAAAAAACACCTTTCTAGTAGTATTTTATGACTCATACCATGATTGAATTAGAAACAGCCGGACAATTCATCTTGACCGCTCATGCCCATTCGCAAAAGGTCCTGACTTGAACTTGTGACAGGCATGTTGTAACCCAGGTGAATGTGTGCAGAGGCTGACAGAGCAATGTGCTTTGTCACCGTGGCTTGCAGAGCTGAACATGAAGGCCCGGGCCTCACCGAGTCCTCTCAGCACACAGTATGAGGGCAGCAGGTCAACACAAAACACCAACCGAACTGCTGAGAGTAATGCATGTAAAATTAGAGACAACCAAGCTTTACTCTTTAACTTTTAGGGATCACACACGATCGGTAGCACCACAGATTCAGCAGTCTTTCCTACTTCCTGTTGATGTTGCAACATTACCAATATTTATTGCCTTGTAGTGCTCTGTGTGGAGTTTGAGCATCTGTCAATGATTGACTAATATCAAAGTTCGTGTCAATCAGTTTTCTTTGAAAAGGGTCTTTGGCTAAAGTTTACACGTCTCACCAGACAGTCCAACCTCAAGCTCCGAGCCAAGTAACAAGTTTTGCCACTGTAGGCTGAGATTATCTGTCATGGCAGGTCTGGTAAAACCAATAAGGTATGAAGAAAATTAATGAGATTAGCCATAAATCTGGCCTAAAATGAAAGCATTTTCTGTGGTGCAACAGGATTCTCACACGGATTCCCACTTGCTTTTGTTGTTTTTGTTCCCACTATGAAGAGAAAAGCAAGTAGGGCTGCAACTAATGATTATTTTCGTTATCAATTAATCTGCTGATTATTTTCTCGATTAATTGTTTTGTCAATGAAATGCTTTAAAGTAGGGAAAACATTCACAATTTCCAAAACCTTAACATATACTATTGAGAGTTGCAACGATTAGTGATTAATCAGTTAGTTGATCGACAGCAAATTAATTGGCAACTATTTTGACAATTAATCGTTTGAGTCACTTTTTAAGCAAAAATGCCAATCAGTTGATGGTCTTAGGGTCTCAAATGTGAGAATTTGCTGTCTTTACTTGTCTGACATTATGATGGTCGGACAAAAAAAACGTGACATTTTGATGACATCACCTTAGGCTCTTGGAAATTGTGATGGTCATTTTTTGGTGTTCTCGGGTGTTTTCCAGACCAAACAATGAATCGATTAATTGAGAAAATAATTGTCAGATTAATCAATAATGAAAAGAATTGTTAGTTGCAGCCCTAATTCTATTTAATTTTTTAATTTACAATTTAGACGGTTGATCGATTATCAAAATAGTTGCAGATTCATTTTATTTCAATTGACTAAGTTACTATTAATCGCTGCAGTTCTAAAAGCGAGTATGAACTACATCTGTCCCACTTTCTCCTGCCTGCAGTGCACAAAAACATTCCTGTGTAGAGCTTCACCGACTAATCAATTAAATGACTGGCAAAAAGTTAATTGTCAACTATTTTTTGTATAGAATCGAATAATCGTCTTTCACTTTTTATTCAAAAATGCCAAATATTTACTGGTTTTAGCTTCTCATATTTGATGATTTATTGCTTTTCTTTGTCATACATGATCGTACCCTGATTATCTTTGGGTTTGGGACTATTAGGCGAACAAAAAAAGATCTATAAAGACGTCACCTTTGACTCTGGAAATTTATATCGGGCATTTTTCACAATTTTCTGACATTTTCTAGACATAACGATTATAACCGAGCCGCCTCCTAGCAGGTTTTGGTGACATCAGATGGGCTTCGTCATCATTCAGGGACAAACTGCAAACTTCCAGTTTAGCCCTCCGCTAACTTGAATGGGATAAAATGATAAAATGCAGCTCTTCTAGACTTTCCAAATGTTATCGGACCAAATGGATAAAATTCTAATAGTGAAATGAGTCATTTCGGGGGGGTTGTAATGCTAAAATAAACGCTTAAGATGCCTCCCACATCACTGAAAAGTCCATTCCCAGTGTTTGCGCACTGGAGGCTTCAAGTTTCCACATCACACTTGTGTAAATTGAATATTGGACCATGATTGGCTCCAATGTAGTTGTGATGTCACAAACCATGCTTGTAGACCCGCCCCTTAAAATCAGATTTTTAATGAGTTCAGAGAAACTTTCCACTTTTAGCAGATGAATATAAAAAAAAAAGCCCTCCAGGTTCAAACTCTGCACATGCATCATTCTGCACAATGAAGCTCAAACATCCGAGTGAAGTCACAATAAATAAAACACATTTTTGAGTGGAGGGGGACTTTAAGATCTGTTTAGCCGAGGCCTCTGATATTATGCAGGCTCAGTAATAAAACGTGTAAACAAGTTGAACAGCTTGTGTGTGCAGGAGCGCCTGCAGAAAAACTTCCTCCTGCACGGTCCCACACAAACTTTCTTACCTGCCAGGATAGCTTTGCCAGGGTGCGTTAACTTGGTTTTCCCCGCCGGAGCCGCAGCAGCAGCAGCCAGACACTGGGGTCTGTGAAACGGGCTCACGAATCTTGGTTGTCCGGACATGACTGCGATACACCGGCCTAACTTTTCTGTTTTTTTGTGTCAACACGAACTAGCTCGATTGCAGCAAACCCAGTCAGCCTTCAAGCCTTCATGCAGTCTGGTTGCCTTGTGCAGGAGCCGCGATGCAACCATTCAAAGGCCAGGCAGGCAGTGCTGACCATTGGACTTAGTACTGATCAGGAGTTGATAATGTCTGTGTACTTTTGACAGTGAAGTTCCCTCCGTGGCACACAGCGGCTGATAGCGTCGAGTCAGTGTTCATTCAGGGCGGGGCAGGCCACCACACTCTCTCCCCTCAACCACCCCATCACGGAAAAACGCCATGATTGTCACAAACATTTAAGGTGGACTGGAGTGATTCTGCATGTGAAACAGGCCCACGTTCAATGAGACACACGCCTGTAGAGGGCGCTATTTCCAACTCACTCCTGTACAGAAAATAATCATAAAGGACAGGTTCACAATTTTTCACATCTGTCTTAAAACAGCAGTCAGGTGTCCATATGAACAGTGAAAGAGGTTTTCCTCGCTGTAATCATTCCTCCTGTTCATACTGGATATTAAAAGATCCCCTTCAACTGTGCTTTCAATGGAAGTGATGGAGGCCAAAATCCACAGTGTGTCCACACAGTCATTTAGCGCAAAAATGCATTTGAAAGTTAATGTGAAGCTTATATGAGGCTTCAGCAGTCTGAGTTAGTCATATCAAGTGGATATCTGCCACATTTACAGTCTTTTTAGCATCAAATTCCCTCTTTGTGTTTCCTCGGACAGTGTTTCCTTGTTGAGCGGAGCATTTCAGAGGGAAATATTGTACTTTCTACTCCACTACATTTATCTGACAGCTTTAGTTACTTTTCAGATGAAGATTTGACACAATGGATAATATAACAAGCTTTTAAAATACAACACATTGTTAAAGATGAAACCAATCTAATGATGTCATATATAATAATATATCAGTCAGAGGGACCAAAACACTACTTTTACTGCAATACTTTAACTACATCAAGCTCATAATACTAATGTACTTTTACTCGATTTTTCATGCAGGACTTTTACTGATTACAGAGTATTTTTACATTGCTGTGTCGGTACTTTTAATCAAGTAAAGGATCTGAGTACTTCCTCCACCACTGGCCAAGTCTGCCAGCGAGCTCCAGCAGAAAGGAACAAACTGTTCCTTTAGAGGCAGCTGGGAAGCTGACATCAACTGAGCTCTGCATCCGACTGAATCAAGAAGCTATTTGGACACCTAAAAAGGTGAAGCTCTTGACAAGTCAAGTATAGTGGTTTTTGGACCTGTACTTTTACTTAAGTAGAATTTTTCATGCAGGACTTTTACTTGTAAAGGAGTATTTTTACATTGCTGCATTGTTACTTGTACTTAAAGTCCCCCTCCACTCAAAAAAGTGTTCCTACATTCCTACAGTTGAATGTTTGAGCTTCTCTGTGCAGAATGATGTATGTGCAGAGTTTGTTTTCACATTCATCTGCGGAAAGTGGGAAGTTTCTCTGTGCTCAATGAAAATTTTAATTTTAAGGGCATTTACGAGCATGATTTGTGACATCACAACTAGTTTGGAGCTAATCCTGGTCCAATATTCAATTTACAGAAGTGTGATGTGGAAACTTGAGGTCTCCAGTGCACAAACACTGAGAATGGACTTTACAGTGAAGGAGGAGACATCTTGTGTCCAGCTGCTGAACTTTTAAAATGAACAAAATTTCCACATTCATTGATTCTTGAATTTTTAATTAGGGAGAAGGAGTAGATGCCATTTTAAGAATTTTAACGTGGTACTTTTTACTTTTTTTGCAGAAAAAGCATATCAAACACAAATTATTGTAGCAAGTGGAGTGTTTTTATATGTATTAATAAATGTCTGGAGGGAATCTTTAAGTAAAAGATCTGAATACTTCTTCCACCTCTGATTAAACGTTTCTAACTCGTATAAAACCGAGTTCGTTTATGATCGGGGGGATTTACCTCTTGCTGCTGCGACTCTTTGTTCACTTTTTCCCACAGTCTGCGCATGCTCCATATGTCTCCTTCATTGTGCCCTGTCCCCCTTATAGACGGCGCTAAGCTAAGCTAGCTGTCAATCCACCCCGCAGCATCACGCCAGGGACACTCCAGGCTCTGCAGACGCCCCTTGCACACATTTGCACTGGTAAGAAGCACTAATACCGCTATTTGTTCATAAATACAGCGCTGTGCTTTATTATATTTGTTTTAAAAAATAGGCTACTAGCTGCTGCTTTGATAGCAGTACGTTTATCTCCAAGGTTAGCAAGATACCTAGCATGTATCTAGCTAACGGTGTCTCTGTTATGTAATGATGTTCAGCCTTGTAATGCACAGTTTAATCCTTGGATGATAGGTTTTCCCCTTGTGATGGTGCACCCAGGTTAGCAGCTTTATCAGCGGGGTTTGTGACTATATCTGGCCGTGAAGGGTTTTGTGCTTTAGTGGCTAACTTACTCTGAACATGACGTTAACTCATTAGTCAGTGTCTAACCCTCTTTCTCTGGCCCATCTGTTGTCCCGTTGTCCCTTTGTCCCGAATAAAAGATGCAGCACACGACGCTGAAGTCAGCTTCAGATTCAGGGTTAAGGGAGAAGTTAAGGGTAACATAAATAATATTTCTCCATTTTTTTCACCACTTGTGAGAAAGTGTTAGACATCCTAGCAAAAACCCTTAAAGCTATTTAAACCCACTTTCAGATTTGTGAAACCTTTATTACGCTTATGAAAACACAAAAAAGGGCGATTTCACTGCTTTTTTTCCTCATCCAGACAACATTAGACCAGATCCAGATCAAAAACCACTATACTAAGGGGTTTTGTTACGATGTCTGACACTTTTCCACAAGTATAAGTGGTGCAAAAACGGAGAATCAGCTGCTAAATATTATTTTTCCCTTAACTTCTCATTCAACTTTTCCCTTAACCCCGAATCAGACTACTAATTCCAGGATGCACACTTTTTATTTCTCTGACGTTTTCACATCACAAACGATGAACAACAGCATTAAAACGCGAGTCTTGCAGGTAAAACATGGGACTCATGTAGCTGTCAGTTTAGTGTGGGGAGACTGCTCTGGTGCGCTTGATTTGACTGTAACTGTGGTAACCGGGCGGAGATAAGCCTCCTGAATTTGCACCCGAAATGCAGTCAGAACTTCTAATTTACAATTTCCACCAAAGCCTCCATGATCAAAAGCTGGGAAAGAGGCAGAAAAAAGACGTATAGAGGCATGATGGGGAGTGCACAGTTAAAACACCGCAAATAAATCACTCTGACAAAACACTCAACTTAACAGATAATTAGAATTAAAATAACTTCTCTTTCAAATCAAACATCCCAAGATATGAGTGGAAAGTGTTGTTCTTGCAACTGCATTTATAACTTTTTTCTTTTTTTTTTTTTTTTACTCAAACGTAGCTTAACCATGTCATGTGATGTACTACTTCAGTACACTTTACCAGCAAATATTACTGGGACCACTGCAGAAAATTGCAGATGAACATTTTAATATCCAGGAATTCCCATTACAGACACAACCACTGACTATCCCTGTAACACACTGACCACACACAGTCCAGCCATATACTATGTTTTCACCTTGTCTTGTTCTCCATCCAGAACACATTAGACCAGGTCCAGATCAAAAACCACTATACTTGACTTGTCAAGAGCTTCACCTTTTTAGGTGTTCAAATAGCTTCTTGATTCAGTCGGATGCAGAGCTCAGTTGATGTCAGCTTCCCAGCTGCCTCTAAAGGAACAGTTTGTTCCTTTCTGCTGGAGCTCGCTGGCAGACTTGGCCAGTGGTGGAGGAAGTACTCAGATCCTTTACTTGATTAAAAGTACCGACACAGCAATGTAAAAATACTCTGTAATCAGTAAAGGTCCTGCATGAAAAATCCTACTACAGTAAAAGTACATAAGTATTATGAGCTTGATGTAGTTAAAGTATTGCAGTAAAAGTAGTGGTTTGGTCCCTCTGACTGATATATTATTATATATGACATCATTAGATTATTAATACTGAAGCATCAGTGTGTAAGCAGCATGTTACTGTTGTAGCTGCTGGAGGTGGAGCTAGTTTCAACTACTTTATATACAGTTAGCTAGTTTAGTCCAGTGGTTCCCAACCTAGGGGTGGGGCCCCTCCAAAGGGTCAGCAGATAAATCTGAGGGGTCGTGAGATGATTAATGGGAGAGGAAAGAAGAAAAAACAAAGTTCTGATACACAAATCTGTTTTCACTTTTTGGACTTTTTCTCTAATCTTTGATTTTTGCTGAAATATTGGATCATTTGAACATTTATTGAAATGAAACAAAATCACTATTTGGTGGAGCTGTTAACAACTCATAGACATCTGAAATGTGACCCCGACTACACACTGCTTTTTGTAAGACGTCAAAAGCCAAAAAGGTTGGAAACCACTGGTTTCATCTTTAACAATGTGTTGTATTTTAAAAGCTTGTTATATTATCCATTGTGTCAAATCTTCATCTGAAAAGTAACTAAAGCTGTCAGATAAATGTAGTGGAGTAGAAAGTACAATATTTCCCTCTGAAATGTAGTGGAGTGGAAATATAAAGTAGCATCACATGGGAACTCAAGTAAAGTACCTGAAAATTGTACCTGAGTACACTACTTGAGTAAATGTACTTACTTTCCACCACTGGACTTGGCTGTTGAATTATTTGATAGCTTTTGCATGTTTGAGTATATGATAAAACCCAGATGACTTTGATTTTTGCTAATTAATGACTGCCTACATTCAGCATTCTTAGCTATTGGTGCACCGTTAAGGGAGACTTGCAGTCTCCCCTGATGATGATCTGAGGGAATTTTCTTTACTGCTAAATCATTGTGAAGTAAAATGTAAATATTTACTCCGTTAGGTTTTAAGTCTGTGGTTTGAACAGAATGTTCTTTTAAACTGATCACATTGTTGACTTTATCTTCCGCAGCACAATGGCTGTCCCTCCTTCATACTCGGACCTGGGCAAGGCCGCCAAGGATATATTCAGCAAGGGCTATGGTGAGTACTATTTCAGCCTAAAAGAGTAAATGATTAACTGTTAAAAATTCCTGAAAGACACAGTCTGTACAAATCTGGTGTTTTAGTGTGACTAGCTGTAAGACTCCTGTCCGGTATGCAGATAATATTGTAGATGAATGAAAATAATAGATTTTGGTGGCAGTGGGGCAATCTGCAAAACATACAGTCCACCAAAGATGAAATATGAAGTATGGTAGCTTTAAAGTAGGTATGTAATGTTTGAAATGGCATCCAGAAAGGTGACTGGTTTGTACTGATTGAGCAAGAGATGGCTAATTTGGAGTATATTAGTATATTAATTTTTATAGCACAATATCTATATCCTGTAATAGAATAAATTTGACCCAGTCCAGGTCAGGCATAACAAACCTGTATATTGAACCAAACCATGAGGTGAACATATTGTTGCAGATACTTTGAAGTAAAGAAATAGTTCAGCATTTGACAAGAGTTCAATGAGAAGATAGATACCTCTCTCATATCTCATATGTTCAGTATGAAACTAGAGCCAACAGCTGGTTAGCTTAGCTTAGCATATAGACTGGAAGCAGGGGGAAACGCCCAGGGAACAGCCCAGGGAACAGCCCAGGGAACAGCCCAGGGAACAGCCCAGGGAACAGCCCAGGGAACAGCCCAGGGAACAGCCCAGGGAACAGCCCAGGGAACAGCCCAGGGAACAGCCCAGGGAACAGCCCAGGGAACAGTTAGGGAACAGTTAGGCAACAGTTAGGGAACAGCTAGGAAACACCCAGAGAACAGCCAGCCTGGTTCTGTCCAAAAGTAAAAAAAAAAAAATCAGCTTATCAGCACCTCAAAACTCATAAATTAAATAATTTCTCATTTGTTCAATGCATAAAAACACTGAAGAGTAAAAATGACAAGTTGCAGTTTTAAGGGGGATAATGTGCCACACTTATGCAATCAATCAATCAATCAATCAATCAATCAAAATGAATTTGTATAGTGCCTTTCGTACAAGTTAATGCAGATGAAAGTGTTTACAGATGACTGATAATAAGACAATACAAAAAGTAAAGATTTTATAGTAATGCACATGGGAATTAAAAATGGTGAAAATGTAATTTAACTCAAAGTGAATAAGTGCATTTCCCAAAATGTCAAACTAATCCTTTTTTTTTTATTTCTTAATTCATCCTGCACCTAATAACTGCTAACACAGGTCTATGTTTTCAAATCCTCCAGGCTTTGGTGTTGTGAAGCTGGACCTAAAGACCAAATCACAGAGTGGAGTGGTGAGGACACTTTTTATTTTTACCAGTTGTCATTTTTTAATGCTTTCTACCCCCCTGTCATGCCTTATCCTGCCATCAGTTGGCACACCCCCTGATCCCTGCAAAGCTCCACTACCCCTCCAAAGAGAAAAAAACACAAATCTTCCACTTTGCACTATAAAGGACGGTTCACAATTTTTCATGTGTGTCTTAAAACAACAGTCAGGAGCCCAAATGAAGAGTGAAACCTGTTTTTCTTGCTGTAATCATTCCTCCTGTTCATACTGACCATTAGAAGATCCCTTCATAATGCACTTACAATGGAAGTGATCTTTTAATAGCCAGTATGAACAGGAGGAATGATTACAGCGAGGAAAACAGGTTTCACTGTTCATATGGACACCTGACTGCTGTTGGCTGGAGAGTCCACAGACCAGCCCTATAACCTGCAGTGTTAAATACAGTGAAGTCGGCAGACTCTCTGGCTGCAGTGCTGTCAGCAGCCGGCAGTTTAGTGTGGAGGTGGGCTGCTCTGCAGGTGTGTTTGGTTTGACTGTAACTGCAGTAACCGGGCGGAGATAAGGCTCCTGAATTTGCAACCAAAATGCTGTCAAAACTTTCATTTACAATTTCCACCGCAGCCTCCGCCGCATTTCCATCTGGATAAAGACGCATAGAGGCGCACAGTTAAAGCACCACAATCACTGACACAATGCAGAGTGAAAAACGAGACATCAATTCAAACATATACTAGGTTTTGACCTAGTCTTGTTTTAAGACATAGTGGAAAACTCGTGAACTCGTCCTTTAAGTTTCAATAAGTGAACTCGTGCTGTAACCCTGAGCTGGAAGGTTTACAGGTGGGCGAGCAGTGCTGCTTGGCTTTAACCTGTGCTCTGTTCTAGAGAAACATGACAGGCCTGTATGAGTGTTTGTGGCCTGTCTGTCTCTCTACCTGCCTCTCCTAACCCCTGCTCTGTCTCCACGCTGCTGCTCTGGACTGCTCACGCTCTAATGTAGATGGTAAGATCGGTGTTGGAGCTGCCTGCTCTGACTGTCTGTGTGACTGTAAAACGTTCATTCATGGGTTTCTGTCCTGTTCTGTTTATTCACATAACGACCATCGCCGTCATCCTGTTCAGTTATACATCGTTTTTTTATTGTCATCATGGTCCTGATGTTTTTTTTTGTTTTTTGTTTTTTTTGTCTTTGTGATAATCATTCATATAGCATGAAAATCAATGTATTTTATATTAATACTTCCTTTCCTGCCATAAGTCTCAGTCAGTTCTAACTTTCTAGATACTGTATAGACATGTTCAATACACATGTACCCACATACTGTATATCCTGCTTTCTATAAACCTGTCTTTCTGTATTATAAAGCTTTAAAACAGGTTTTTCTTGCTGTGACCATCCCTCCTGTTCATACAGTAGACTGTATCTAAAGATGGACGTAGCGAGGTGTGACGTCACCCGTTGGTTTGCATTGGAGCCGGTTTGAGTCGCAGCTTCTGGTTGGCGCCATCTTTTCCGTTCGGAGCCAGGACCAAACCAGAATAGTTTTTATTAATCTGTTAACTTCATACAAAGTTCAGTAAAGTAAAAAAGTAAATCAGTATCTGCAGTGAGCAGCTTTGCCTTTAAAACAGCAGCAGGTCTCCTCAGTACACCTGCACACAGGTTTTCAGGTACTTGGCAGGTCGGTTGTTCCTGCATCTTGGAGAAGTTTCCACAGTTCTTCGTCTGCGTCTCAGCTGCTTCTGTCTCTTCATGTAATCCCAGACTGACTCCATGATGCTGAGATCAGGGCTTCCTGATGTTGCATAATGAATAAGAATCTAAACATCTAAAGTGCCTAAAACTTTTCACAGTACTGTATATATACACTAATACGCTGTAAGAAGAGACTGCTGAAGCTTCATATAAACAAATGAATACATTTTTGCTCAAAGCAAGGACTCTGGAGTTTGTCCCACCTCACTTATATTACATTTTAGGACCTTTTAGCTTTAGGTAGTGATTACTTAATGCTCAGTATGAACAGGAGGAATGATTGCAGCCAGCAAAATCTGTTTCAAAGGTCATATGGGAATGTGAGTATTTTTTTAAGACAAACTTGACAAATTATGAACCTGTTCTTTAATGTTCAGGCTGTCTGGTTGTCTGTGAGCAGATTTTCATCATTTTATGTCTTTACAGTTTACAGGCAGTTAAGGTTTGGCTCAGTTGAAGTTAGAACGATTCTTTCTCTCTTGGTTTGGATATTCTGTGCACACTTTTGTCAGACTGCAGCGCACTAATGCTTCGTCTTCTGTGTCCTCCTGTCAGGAGTTCAACACATCTGGCTCCAGTAACACAGACACAGGGAAGGCTGCAGGGAGCCTGGAGACCAAATACAAGATGAAGGAGCTGGGCCTGAGCTTCAACCAGAAGTGGAACACAGATAACACACTGGCTACTGAAGTCACTGTGGAGGACCAGGTACTGTGTGTGTGTGTGTGTGTTTGAACAGAAAGTGTCCAGACTTGGTTTTTTTAACTGATAAAATTACATTGTACGAGTATTTCACCTGTATGTGGTTGACAAAGTGTTGCTTTATCCACAGCTGGCTCAAGGACTGAAGGTTGCCTTGGATACGTCTTTTGTACCAAACACAGGGTGAGACTGCGTTCATTTGTATGAATTAGTGATACCGTGTCTTGTTGGATTGCATGAAATGTTATGTAAGAAGTATAAACTAAACCACAGTGGAGAAAGCTCTTTTTGTTAATAATTATCTATTTTCACAGTTTTCTGAATGGTCTGAGGACTAGATTTCTCCTTAGCTGGTGAACATAGTGGATCATTTAGCAGAGTAGAGAGCAAAAACAGCTAAAAGAGAGTGAATATTGGACTTACATTCACCAGGTGGACAGAAACACAAATGTATGATAATGTTGCTCCGTAACTGCTGGATGTGGAAATAAGCAGCTGTTTCAAGTTCAACAGATCGACTTAAAAGATGATGATATGTCTTGTTTCCGCTGCCCCCAAGTGGACAAAAAATCAGTTAATGCAAGTTTAAAAACATCACAAATATATAGTTTAATTTTTTTTAATGCTGGATAATTTCATATCAATAGTTTTTGGACAACAACTGAGGTTTACAGCACAGAGGAAGAAGATATATCAGGCTTTGGATACACACACAATACTTGTTAGTAGATCAGTTCATTGTTGGTTTTGGTCTCTTGATGGGATTTGTTGATAATAAGAAAAATATAAAACATAACTACTCATCCTTTTAATATCAGAGTATCAGAGATAAACTAACATAAACCTCATGGATCTGTTTTTCAGTAAGAAGAGCGGCAAGCTGAAGACAGGCTACAAACGTGACTTTGTGAACCTGGGCTGCGACGTCGACTTCGAGGGTCCCATCATCCACGCTACTGCTGTGTTGGGCTACGAGGGCTGGCTGGCTGGCTACCAAATGGCCTTTGACACGGCCAAGTCCAAACTGGCCCAGAACAACTTCGCCCTCGGATACAGGGCCGGGGACTTCCAGCTGCACACCAATGTGTGAGTACTCCAGTGATCCTCTTAAAGGGGAGCATCACTGATTTTATAAATTCAGTTTACTAGTCGTCTGGATTCAGCCGGTGACAACAGGAGCTTCAAGTCTGAGACAATAACCCGGAGGACGTGTTCTCCACTTGGGCTTGGAGAGCCCAAGAGCAAACCTTTTTTTTAAAATATGTGTTTAAAAGTTTGAAAGACTTGGATGTTTATCAGACAGGGAGGGTCTGGAATTAAGAGGCCATAAAGTTGCATCATGGGAATTGTTGGATTTAGCATCTTTGGAGCTTGTCTCATCCGGGGGACTAATAGTCAGGATTTCTTGTCCTCTTCTGCATAAATCACTTTTTAAATCTGTCTGCTGTTAGTCCTCAAACGTTATGGAAGTGTTGATGTAATAACAAATCCACAAAGTGTTTTTTAATAAGATTAGCTTAAATATTTTGTCCCTAACACTGGTTTCCCAAAGGGTTTAAAACAAACATCTACTTCTGACTCCCTTCCACTGTTTGTGTATGTCCACTAGTTGTGACGGTTGTGAGGTTAAATCAATGTGATTTTTTTTTTCACTTCCTTTTTTTTATTTGCAGTTTTTAAACGAAATTTTGCAGTAATTCACAAGAAGAAAGACAAAGAGAGGAAATTAGAGGAAAGCCTGAGTAAACATAATTTTGTATAGCAGAGATGTTTTTATCTGCTTTACTATGCTGTTAATGGCCAATGTCATTAATCCTTGTGTATTTCACTCCCTTCTAACATTGCTATACTTGCATTTTTAGATTTATGTGTGTAAATTTATTGTGTGTGTGTGTGTGTGTGTGTGTGTACTTCTGTTTGTAAACTCACTTGAATCAAAATTTGAGGGACGAATATAAAAGTATAGTGAAATGAATAATAGATCCATCAAATATCTTTGCTCAGTAAATATGTTGGACATCTCTGTGTTTACTGCGCTGTGCTGCAGTATTTCAGAAGATACAGTTAACTTAATATTGAGGGCTGTAAAATAATAAAATTATAATCCAAGAGAGAAACAATTGATTTACTCCTACATCAGTTGAGGTACATCCTGAATAAATCCTGATGATGTGTGTGTGAATATTTCTGAATCAGCGTCTCTTTTCTTTCTCAGTAATGATGGAACCGAGTTCGGCGGCTCCATCTACCAGAAGGTGAACGACGAGCTGGAGACAGCGGTCACTCTGGCCTGGACCGCCGGCAGTAACAACACTCGCTTCGGCATCGCTGCCAAATACAAGCTGGATAAAGACACCTCTCTGTCTGTAAGTGCTCCAAATATTAATTTATAGCGTTTCTCAAGTAAATTCTCACAAACTATTCCGCTGTTTTGTTTCACATCTTGTCTTGTTTCACTTCGCAGGCCAAAGTCAACAACGCCAGTCTGATTGGAGTAGGCTACACCCAGAGCCTTCGGCCAGGTAGGCTCCAATCCAGCTGTGCTGCTCTTCATATTTAGAGTCTAATGCAGCATCAGCCACATGTTTCCAGTCACAAATAATCTTCAATAATAATAAAACTTCATCTATATAGCACAGTTTATACAAAAAGATGAACTGTGTTTCACTAAAGATGAAAAATACATCGAAATTGATTCTTTAGAGCAGAGCTGCTGAAGCCAGATGTAAGTTTTTCAAAAGTACGATTGGAGCCAATAAAGTCTGACAGCTGATGAATCAAATTCTACAGTATTTTACTTATTCGTGTTACTTTTCCTCAGGAGAGGTTGATAATGTGCAATAGACGATCTTAAGAAAGCTGCCAGATGTGGCGTCAAGGGCTGAAGAAGTGCTGGTTAGGGGAGGGACAGGTTTGACTTCCATGTGACCGCTCATGTGTTTCCTTAATAATATCTAATAATAAATAAAAAGCTTCTCAAGACATTTTCACATCACAGTGGAGAACGAGGGTCTTGCAGCACAACCTTTATCTCTTCTGATTACCTGGTGGACTTATAAGAATCTACAAGCTACAGTTGATTAGATTAGTTAGATTTAGCAAATGAGAAGAGATCAGGATTTATAAATAGGGTGAGAATTCAGTAAGCTGTCAAACGTTAAATAAAACATAAGGATTATTCTTTTTAGGATTTTTAATGTACTGCACCAACAGAAAACAGTTCATGGCTTGTTGCTAAGATGTTTCTGTTCTTGTGTCTCCTCAGGTGTGAAGGTCACCCTCTCAGCCCTGATCGACGGGAAGAACTTCAGCGCCGGTGGACACAAAGTGGGCATGGGCTTCGAGCTGGAGGCATAAAGAGGAGAACTCGGACCCACCAACAAAGAAGAAAAAAGCCCAGAAACACATCACCACACACTCCTCTGGTCCCCCCAACCCCCACTCACATTACTGCCCCTGTCCACCACCATCATGTAGCTCCTCCTCTCCGGACTCCCTCACTCCCTTAATGAGCATTTTTGACAGTAATAGTCGAGTCTCAGCATCATTAACATCCCTGAGAGGAGCTGTGAGGTTGAAACTGACGGTGGATTATTACCGTTTTCTGGTTATTGAAGTGAAACTATTTATTTCGCTGTAGGTTGTGGATGAAGTAGTCGTCGGTTTAAATGTGTAGCTCGTTAAAGCTTCTGTTTTCAGTCGTTCCTACCTTCCTAAACGCATGTAAGAATGTGGATGCAGAGCTGAAAGCTTATTTGCTTGGTTAAAAAAAAGGTGCTGAGTGTCTGTTTGCTCTCTTTTGTTTTGTGTTGGTTTGAGTTTGGAACACTTTTGGCTGTGTTGTTGCAGTCTGTGGACTATTAAATCCATATACACTTTTTTTGATACAACACATTTCATGAAGGTATGAGTGTTGGGTCTGAATTATTGAAGTGCTGGTGGTTAAAGTTGAAGTAAGGACTGATTTCTGAAGGATATTTAAAACTGTTGGCCTGCATCGCTTTACAGGAACAATGAACATCTGTTCAGCACAGATGCTCCCAAATGATCTTTGAATCTTTTGTGACTTTTCATTTTGGTAGGTGAAACCAATGTAGTGGAATCTTCTGGTAGCTTATGTAGTTAGTTTTTTGCATTTCTACAATATTGTTTTCATCTGTCTGTCACAAAGAAAAGGACGTCATTTGAGAATGTTTTGCATAGATGCGGTTGTACCGCCTCGTAGGTATCTCAGCGGTTCAGTGGCACCAGGCGTCTTAACTCGACAGCCAGCTGTTTCCTCATGTTGCTCCGGGACCGCACTCATTACTGTCAGTGCTCTCGTCTTGAGTCTACACTCCTCACATCTGTACATAAAATACAGTTGATTGTCCTCTTAATGATTCCTGTCAAAAGGCTTGATAGAATAATAAAATAAAAACAAGAGGGTGTTGAGTCCCACACGACTACCCCATTTCTTTTTTTTTTTCTTTTTTTTTTTTTTTTTGGTAATCATACATCAAAATGTGTATTTCCATCTAATTATGTTGTCATGATTATAAGGCGCATTTCTTTGTCATTTAGACTCGGTACCTCATTTTTTTCCAATGTCAACTAAGGGAATTCTAATAATAAAGAAGTTAAAAAATGTTTGAAAGTCTTTGTAATTCTTTGTGTGAAGGTAGAAACAACTCAAAGCGTTTCTTACGCTTTTAACCACATCTCACATCTCTTCCTCAGCAGATGGAACTTATTAGCAAGAGGACTTTGAGTTAAAGCAGCAGTTGGATATTTTGGGAAATACTCTTATTTGCTTTTTTGCCAAGAGTTAGATGAGAAGATTGATACTCGTCTGTAAAAGAGGTGTCAATTTTCTCACCTAATTCTTAGCAAGAGAGGAAATGAGATTATTTCCTAAACATAGATCAAAATGTTTTCTATTTTTTTCAGGGGGGCATCAAAAAAAGTGGTGTAAGAGGCTTTTCAGCCTGTGACTGCTGTTGCATCAAGAAGAATCTCACAACATCAGTTTAAATGGTGTCTTTAATTTCAAGGCACTCGCTACACATCAAGGTTTATATTAGTAATGACAAAGATACCTGAACACAGGACATTAACATATTGATGACAAATGACTCTTAATGCTAATGCAAGTCTGTTTTGACTTTAAAATCGTGTCTTTGGATGTGAACATATAGTGTGTATATATATTCAAAAACATTTTTAATAAATAAACTAGTCCTGGACTACGTATTCTCAAAGAGAAGAGGTAACTTGTATGGAGGCGTAATTCATCCTGCTAACAGCTACTATCTGCAGTTCCTGGGCAGATTAAAGTTCTTATTCTGTATATTTATGTAAATCCACAGGTTTATACATTTGTAGATTCTGTATATATCTCGACAGAACCTGCTGACTTGCACCAGCATTAATAACAGTCATGCTGCTTCACATTTCTGTCAAAAAAACAAGTTGTGAATGTCCTAAAATGAGTGTTGGTAACAGACGCATTTTACATTTATGAACTTCCCCTTTTAAAAGAAGGAAAAATGCTCCCGCTGCGTGTCTTATCGTGTCTATCAAGTTCTTCTTTTTCTATTTGATACCATAGAATCACCAGTAATAAATGTCCTTCACTGTTTTCTTTAAAATTAATCATTTATGTCTGGTTGAGCTGCCTAAAACATTAACGGGGAAACATGCATCGACTCAGAAGATTTAAAGGGTCAGTTCACCTAAATCTCAGGAGATATATATATATATATAAATATATAGAAAAAAAACAGTAAGTGGATTTCGACTTAAACCTTGATTTTGAAATGTTGACCAAAACAGACACACCTCCCCAACAAAAAGTCAACTGAGCAAACTCCACCTGCTGAGGAAAACAGTGAGAGGAGGCTGAAAGCTCTGCCTGTAAGTGGACATTAAATTAAGTTCTTTCTTCTATCAGTTTTTTCATAATTACGGTGAACCGACCCTTTAAGGGCATTTTTAAACCTCTTCACAGGATACACTTCCCACAACAGAGCCAGACGTCCTCAACGTCCTTTATCTGTGAACAAACTCTTTCTAAACTTTGGCTCCGTGTTGCATCATTCAAGTTTCAAAACCATCACAGCCTCACTCACTTCTCACACTCAGTTTCTTCATGTTTAAAAGAATGTGAAGCGTCCAAACATTTCCTGCAGAGGATTTCACAGCAGGTTGACTTTAGCCACCACTTGTTTGCAGCCTGTGAGAGAATACAGGTGGCCCCCGACAGCGGGATGATATTCAATCTCCCCCGCGAGGCGCTCTATGCTGGTATGATCCGGGTAGAAGCCCTCTCGAGTCATTTCATCCAGGAAGCACTCCATCACATGACCTTTCTCCAACAGGCCCAGAGGTAAGATGTCAGCCTCTGTCCACAGTAAGTGAAGCTTCTCCAGAGTGGTGCGTAATATTGGAGTCAGCTCTTTTACTAGATTACTATGGCGACCGGATGCTGACATCGCCATAGAGATACTGGAGGAGTTGTGTAGCATATGTTTGGTGATGTGTGCGTGACCCAGATTGCTGAGGAACAGGTAGACAGCATTCAGGTATTCATTGGACTGTTTGGAGGCCACGAGCTGCCACAGCTCGTCCAGGATCTCATTGTGCATGTGCTCCGCCTCATCGAAGATGAAGAGCGGGATCTTCTCCTCCTCCTCGGCTCGTTCGACCATGTCTGAGATGATGGTGGAGAGGTTGCGGGCGCACTGCAGGGCCTCGGCCTCCTGGGGACAGTGGTGAAGGACGTAGTACTGCAGCACCAGCGTGTCCCCCACCACGGAGCGGAAGTGTCCGGCCAGGAGGCGTCCCAGGTGGCTCTTGCCCACTCCGCTGGGGCCGTGCAGGGACACCACAAGGGGCTTGTTGTGGACGTAGGTGGACAGGTAGTCCTTTAGGTGGGACAGCAGACCCTCCACTGCTCCCTGCTGCCCAAACACCTCCCTCCTCAGCGTCTTCTCCAGGCCCTCCAGGTCATATCTGAGAACGTGGTCGTCTAGGTTCTCTATGGCGTTGTACACCTGGACACAAGCAAGTGAGAAACATTAAAAATGTGGCGCAGACAATAACAGAAAGTGTCTCATGTGACCAAAATGTTCCTTCTGCTGCTTGTTACCTGTTTAAAATTAGGTTTTCTTTAAAGATCCATTCCAGACATGTTTCAGGACATATAAAATTTACTGTGTTTTAATATCAGTTGGTGTCTGATCCATAAAAAAAATCAATTATCTAGTCAGAAATTCTTACATCTCCTCCTTTTCCCTCAAAATCCAGAATCTACGATATAAAGTAGGAGACATATTGTGTCCATCAGTTAAACTGTTAAAATGAAAAATATTTTTATATTCGTAGTTTCTGGATTTTTTAATGAGGCAGAATGCTTAAATGTAATTTTAAGGGTTTTAATGAGGTAATTGAACTTTTTCTTGGTAGAAATATTAGACACTAATTATTATTAAAAGTAGAGTATTTTATATACATCTTAAAACATGTCTGGAGGGGATCATCAGACATGTTTTAAGGCGTCTAAAAATAAGTTTTTAATGAGTTTTTTTTCAACAAAAAAAGTTCAGTTAACAAGTTAAACATTCTTAAAATTAGACCTACTCCTTCATTTAAAATAAAATACAGAAACTACAAATATGAAAAATATATTTCATTTCAGTTTTCCAGCTGGACACCAGATGTCTCCTGCTTCACTTTAAAGTCCATCCTCAGTGTTTGTGCACTGGAGGCTTCAGGTTTCCACATCACACCTGTGTAAGTTGAATACTGGACCATGATTGGCTCCAAACTAGCTGTAATGTCACAAATCCTGCTCGTAGGTTCACATGTTAAACTGAGAGATGAATGTGAAAACAAACTCTGCACAAACATCATTCTGCTCAGAGAAGAGAACAACATCCAACTAATGAACTGATTTTTGAATGGAGGTGTAGTTTTTTTTTTAGTTTTCACAACAGAAAAGTGACAAAATATACTTAAAAGAGTTGAACACACAGTCTGATGTGCCGTTGACAGACACTATTCTTCCACAAAGCGGAGCACAAAGGAAATGGAGGAGCTGATCACAGCTGGAAATAATGATGGTGGTGAGATAAACCAAAAATATCTCTAATGTAAGGTAATCCACAAATGACTTTCTAAAGTTGTGGTTTGATTGTCGTCTGATGATTATATAATGTATCATTTCCTGCCAGTATAAAATGTGTAGGTATTCTGATTTATTGTACACTAACTGCATGTGGCGGAAATTTAACGATGAATTTACAGAGCAAGTTCAGAGTTTTATTGCAATAAACAGAGTTCACGTTTGCAAATGTGGATCTCCCAGTTTGTTTGGCTGAAAGAGAAGTTCAGTGTGGGTATTTGTACGTACAGCCGCGTGCGTCACAATCACCCCATATTCGTCACCCTAATAGGTTTCTTTTAATCAACCCACCATCTCTCCAGAGAGTTTCTTTCAGTCTTCTGAGAATTAAGAGTTGAAAGCTGAATCTTTATCTGCCTTTCCTCCCTAAGAACCTGCCCTCTCTGCCTCCGTCTAATGAGCAGTGAAGTTACAGTGACCGAGTCCCACAGCTCACCTTTCATGGTACCTGTTGGAAACATTTTCACACGGGAACTCACACACAGTTGGGATTCACACACCCGTCTGTATATCCCAGTATCCCAGTATCTCTCTGCCAGTTCAGCTGTTCACTTCTGCAAATCGTTCTTGTAATCTGTGCCAGTTTATTTCCGCTCAGCTGCTGACATTAACAAACTGCAACAGCAAACACACTCGGACCCATTTAAAATGTTTATGTTAGAAACTGAAATAAACTTTTCACAATGCTGCAGGAAACAGTCCTGTATGGATTAACTCACTAAAGGAGACATAAAGGAGCTGTGGGCCACATTTTGACAGATTCTACTGTTCTTCCTCAAGATGAGGTAACAATGCTAGATTAGCTTTAGCTTGTGCTTCAGTGCTGTATATTCCCAAATCAATCTGCAATTAATCATATTACCATAAACTGAGTGAAACACAGTGAACCTTTTCAGGCCTGCAGATGGCTTCAGCCTACTCTTATTAATCCAGCCATGACAGAAGACTTCCACTCTGGTCTGAATGACAGTAGTTTATATTTCTTGACTGAATGAACGCTGATATGACTGAGCATGCAGAGCTATTTACCCTGCGCCCTTCTTTCACACAGGAGTTGATGATAATATAAACTCTAAACCCTCATGTGAAGACAGAAGCAGGCTGTAAGAGGAGAGTGATCAACAAGGAAAGATTGTGTCTGAATAGTACTGTTACTCAACTTAAATATGAGTTTAATTCAGTTTGCTTTATTTCACCAGGATAATCAGAATAAAGTCCTCGGTACCACACTATGGGTATATACTGTATGTCCTCCCACATAAAGCAAATTTCAAGGACTGCCTTTTTTTATTTATGTAACATTGCAAAAATCAGGCAAATCCTTTCTCAAGAAGAGGCAGAAAAACTATTCCACCCATTTGTTACCTCTAGGCTGGATTATTGCAATTCCTTATTATCAGGCTGCCCCAACAAGTCTCTAAAGACTCTGCAGCTGGTCCAGAATGCAGCTGTACATGTACCGACAAAAACTAGAAAAAGAGATCATATTTCTCTCATTTTAGCTTCTCTGTACTGGCTTCCTGTAAAATCCAGAAAAGAATTTAAAATCCTTCTCCTCACCTACAAAGCTCTTAATGGTCAGACACCATCATATCTTAAAGAGCTCATAGTATCCTGTTACCCCACCAGAACACTGCGCTCCCACTGTTGCTATAAAATGGCTAAAAAGGGAGATTAAACCTTTTCTAGCCATTGACGAGTTAAGATTAAATTGTGTAAAAAACTGTAAATGTAATTTAGATTTCCCTTAAGACCTGTGAGTAATTTATGGTTTGTACTGTATGTCAAGAAACTGTAAAACAACCTCAGATGAAGTCATGATAGCAGGAAACATTTGGTGAGCAAAGCATTTCATACTGAATCCTCTGAATATCTTGTTTTTGTTCAAATCCAGTGACTTAGCTTCTCGCCTTGCTGCAGTGATGTAGAAGTGTACTCAGTGCACCGTGACATCACAAAGGGGTCTGGTGACAGGTGCAACAGAGACCACACCCAGCGGAGGTGAATCTTTCAACCCTACCCATCTAATTGACCTCAGGGTGACGATCATCCTTTCCTCATTAAAAGCTTCCTCACAGATTGCTTGTTGATTGAAAAGAGATTAAAAGTAGAAAGTGGTAGAAAGTCATAATGCTATAATGTAGCAGTGCACAGAAAAGCTTCTCGGCCACAGAAAGGACTGTAAAGAGTTATTTTACCTGGATAAAGACGATGGCAATGAGCAGGTAAAGACAGTATTTGGCTCGGCTGGGCGCCGGCTTCGGCGGCGCCCTGCATCCTCCTCTCTCAGGAAACAGCACCCGCTTCCTCTTTCTCTTCTTTTTCCTCTGAGGTACGGTGGACGACAGGCTGGAGAAGGCGGACGGGGTGAGCCCGTCAAAGGTGAAGATTTTGGGGCTGGTGCGTTCTGGGGCTCCTGTGAGGGCCCCTCCTCCTCCCAGCCCCAGGGCCATCTCCTGGCGCCGCTTCTTCAGGGCCTTGTACTTCTGTTTGATGCGTATGACGGCGTGCAGAGAGGAGAAGCTGGACAGACTCGGGACCGGACTGTCCCTCTGTTTCTCATCTCTCTCTCCTTCTCCCTCAATCTCTCCATCCATCTCTCCATCCATCTCTTCATCCATCTCTCCATCCATCTCTCCATCCATCTCCTCCTCAAATTCTCCCTCTGTTTGGGAGGCTGAGGTGCTGTCTTGGTCACTCATCTGCAGAGAAAAAGAGGACTGTAAAGCTGCTATAATCAATATTTTTATGTTAACAGTGGTTCACATGACTATATATTTGTGAAAGGAGTCACTTGTAGTGACAAACCCTCAGAAAAAAGAACCTGACTCCACAGTTCCCCTCAGCTCTATGGAGCGTTTTAGAGTCTTTCAGCCTATTTTTGTTTTACGACCAACAACTTTACTGTTTTGGTTCACTCTCAGCGCTCTCATAGCGTCGTTTTGGGCCGCAGCAGGCAGCTGTTTTCAGAGAAAAAGCTGTAAAAAGCCACTGTACACTACCTGCTCAGCACCAAACAGCAAACAGACACAGTTAGCTGTAGACTAGCTGGTGAACATAGTGGAGCATTTAGCAGCTAAAGAGCCAGATATTGTAGGAGTTGTGAGTGTTTGCTGGATGTGTTAATAGGCAACTGTTTGCTAACAAGTCTGTGAACTTAAAGGGGACATACTATGCTTTTTGTGATTTCCTGTTATTTATATTATTTTATGATTTCAGATGTTAAACATGGTCAACAGTCCAAAGCTTGAGGTGTACGTATATAAAAATGTTGCCTGTAAGACAAAGCCCAGGTTTCAGCTGCCCTGACACTTTGTTTGCAAAGTTTCTTTTACTTTCCTGACGAGATGATGTCAGCTCATCAGGAGGGGGGCCTTAAAGAGACAGGAGCTAAAACAGCCTGTTTCAGACAGAGGCTGAACTGAGGGGCTGCATAAAGGGCCAGTATAAGATAAATAAGGAGTTTTTAACTGGAAATCTTGCAAAGATATTCCAGTAGAGCCCCAGAATATAAATACAGAGCTGGAAATGTCTCCTTTAAAAGGTGTCAGTGTTGTGTTTCTGCCCCCTCAAGTGGCCAAAAAGGGTTACACAAGTTACACATAGACATTTGATCCACTGTTTGTATAAAATATTGATTAGTGTAGTTTTAATGATGGGTTACCAATATTTATGGCATTTCAAAATGACATCTAACACCTTGTGTGACTCTGTGTGGAAGGAGCCTTTGTTTAGTCTGAGAAAATGACTCAAGTGACATCACCGCGGTATCTCAGCTTGGGTTTATGGGAAATGTAGGATGCAGTGTTTTTGGAGCTTGACACATACTAGAGATTAAAGTCAGAATATCTCAGCCTCTACTGCATCGATTTTGAAAATTATTCTTTTAATTTGTCCCTCAACTTTATGATGCAACAAGTCCAAGTCAATTTTATCTATATAGCACCAAATCACAACAGAAGTTATCTCAGGGCATATAGAGCAGGTCTAGACTGTACTCTTTAATTTACAGAGACCCAACATTCGCCCCATGAGCAAAACTCCCCTTTAACAGGAAGAAACCTCGAGCAGAACCGGCCTGTAGGTGGGCGCCATCTGCTTTGACTGGTTGGGTTGTGAGAGCAGGTACTGTTTTAATATATATACTAAATATTCTTACTGCATCTTATGAATTATGAATTATTATGAATGTTAATACCAACAAAAGATTCTCATCAGGAAAATAGAATAGGGTTTTATTCATCTAACCATCCTTCCTTTATGTCATCTAACCACTAACATCAGTGACGTCTACAAGCCGTGTGGTAACTGCGTAGTCATGTCATCAGTCGCAGAGCATTAACAGTGCAACGTATTGGAAATTGGGAAGGATATTGTAATTGCTGCAAAAATGATTTCAGACAAAGGCAACTTGTTTCAAGTGTCTCTTGAAACAAGCAAGAGAGTAGGAGTGTGTGAAATAGTTGTAAGTGTAATACTACCCTGAGCTATTTCCTCTTGTCTGACGGGAAGAGTGCGGCTAGTAGAAGAGTAAAATAAGAACGAAGTGTCAAAGCTGAGGGGAAGAACACAACTTACAGTGATGATTCACTCATGATGATGCAGATTCAAAGGAAGCTGGTTGGTATTAAAATAACTCCAGACAGCTGATTTCTAAACAGATCTGATCAAATTTCTTAATGCATCATGACTCAACTATTAGGTTTTAATGTTTTAATCTATACCTTTATTTGATCAGTTTGTGCTACTTCATTGTCTTCCACTGTGACATGACAAAACATCTGTTTCCCAGGAACAGAGCGGCCGTTTTCCTTTAAACATGATAAGTAAATCAAACAAAAAATACTTAGGAAACATTCCTGCAGAAAGAAGGAAGTGCAATCTTTTCAGGAACGTTCTCTGGTCCGTCCTGCAGGATAATAATGTAACATGCACTTACTACAAACCTTAGCACAGTGGTTTTAAATCAAGTTGTGGTTGTGCACATGCAGTGCTGACTGTTTTTGATAATAAAGGCTCATTAATGCTTAAGTTCTGCAGAGAAAAAAAAAATCACACTTTTGCCGATGTGTCGTCAAATAATTCACATTTTCCAGGTTAGTTTGTGGAATCAGTCTGTAGAATAAAGTGAAATCATACTGGTTGCACTATTATCTTTGTGTTACAAAGTTATAGTGTGAGTCTTTGTCTTGGTTTTTTTTTTGCCTTACAGAAAAGGAGGAACACCCAGTTACACCCAGAGGAGGTCAGGTCAACAACAAAACATACTACATACAAACTGACACAAATTCTTCCAAGGAAAGGTTGTTTCTGTTTCTGGCACAGCAGAGAGGAAGAGCAGCACCACAACCCCCATGAAAAATGAGCACAGTGTGTGTGAGTAGAGTCAAATATTAATCTTGGCACGTAGGCAGAGTCATTTCTGGTTAAGACATAAAACTCAAAGCCTCTTTTATTTAGCACAAAAGAGTCGAGTAAAGCACACGGGGCAGACAGAGAGAGACAGAAAAGGCCAGTATCAGTTCTTTATCTGCCTCTCTGTTCTCTTTTCACATGCAGGGACCTGAAAGTCCCGACTGCATACCAAACATTTTAAAGCTACTTAACACTTAGAAGTTTGGATGAATCCTCTCTGTCATCTCCCTCCTAAACTAATTGACTGAGTATTTTTGTATTTTGTGTATTTATGTTTTGTTGGTCTTAGTGTATTTATGTGTACTGTGTTTTATGTGTGCTAAATGTCTGCGTCCCTCTGCTGCAACTGCCCCACTGGGGACAAATAAAGTTATTTATTGATTGATTGATTGATTTTCTGTGTAAAATTCCCCTTCTTTCCTTAATGTTGTGTGAATACTGGCTGCAAAAACATGCATATACCTGCTGTAAAGCTAAAAAACAACAACACACACAGACACAAGTAGTAGCTGTCTAAAAATGTGTCTTTTTTGGGGGGGGGGGGGGAGTTTCACAAATTCTTTAAACTGAGCAGAGACAGGTACTGATATCCCCCACACCCAAACTTCAGCCTGCAAACTGTGCATGCAAAGCAAGCAGAGTGGAAACACAAGAGAAAAACAAGCAGGAAGCAAACAAGGAAACAGGCTGCTTACCTCTAATTTTGCTGGAATCTGTAACTTGTGTAGATTTAGTCCATAGTTTGTGAGTGAAGGAAGCAGAGAAAAGCCTCACAGCAGCAAACAGCTCAACTCAGGAAGAGCTCTCGTTCAGTCTCAGTCTATCTTACCTCTAAATCCTGCTGTCAGCCATCTGCTGGCTCCTCCTCTTTCTTCCTCCTCTGTCTTCCTCCTCTATTCTCTCATATTTCTTTCTCTGAGGGTTTAACACAACAGCCATCAGATTTCACTTTGGTGCCTTTTAAAACAGCTCAAAACTTATTAATCACGTTTAAAGACAGAAATCAAATTCTAACTTTAAACCCTGTTTTATTTATTGATTAGACATAAAGAAACCTGTTTTTATTCATTAGAGCGTTCCACAACCTTTTCTGAAACCTGCATTTGAGGAATTTCTTTCATATTTTGTTGATTAAAATGTTTTTCTTTGCAGCCAACAAAATGTTCTGTGCAAATACTTTGATATGTAACTCTGATATTAGTTTCTAAATGTGGATTTTGGTTGTTTTGTGGTTGCGTCTCACAGGAAACATATAATCATAACTTATCTCAAAAGAAGCTAATAACATGTTTCCTGATGTAACTGCAGACTTAGTAACTTGTTATTTTCAGTCATGAGGGAATATTTGTGACTCTAGTGATGTAAAGTAACAACAGTAAATACAAACTTCTGCTTTACTTCATTTCAAACAGAAATATTGTACTTTTTACTCCACTAAATTCATTCAACAGCTGTAGTAACTTTGTAGACTTTGAACTTTTACACACAAAATAAATGATCAGAATATTAAAAATATGATGTATTAGTACAGATTAAACTGCCCGTCACTATATAAAGTAGTTAAAATGAGCTTTGTACATGTTAATACAGTAAAACATAACTTTTCATACTTTCAGTACATTCTGCTGAAGATACTTTTGGACTTAAGATTTTGAATGCATGACTTACTTGTAATGGGAATATTTTTATATTCTTGTAAAGACTGAATACTTGTTTCATTGCTGGATGAAGTGTTGAAATTAGAGTGATAATATTGAAATGTTGCCATATACAAGTTAAAACATGACAGAATTTAGAAGATGATTAGAGGAGAAAAAAAAACATATTTTTGTATCCTGATTAAAAACACCAAAACCTCAAAAATGTAATTTTTGCTAAAAGTAGAAGTGAAACCCTGCGGTGACACAGTTAGTGCTCAGATGTGCCAATTACAATGTTGCTATAACCCACTTTTCTTCTTCTTTTTCCTTTTTAACTTTACATTTATTTATTTTGAGTTTATTTCTTCCTTCTCTTCTTTTTCTTTCAGTTATAAATACACTCGTACATAAACACACACGTGTGCTCTGCATAACCAGCCTCATCAACAATAACCTGCTTCCATATATCATGAAAATTATCAATATTACAACATCTTCACATTTTTCTTTATTCTTATTTTATTTAGGTTGTTTTGTCTGGTTTCACCATGTTTTCTCTGTTTGAATGTAAACATTAAAGTATATGTTGTTTGTAATCCTCGATCTATTTCTGAGCTGGAACAATTAGTTCATTAATCGATAACTTGACTGACCTAAAACTAATCAGCAAATATTTTGATAATTGATTTATCATTTTTCAAGCAAACATGTCAAACATTGTCTGCTTCCAGCCTCTAAAATGTGAAGATTTTCTGCTTTTGTTTTGTCTCATATGACTAAAAGAAGATCTGCATTATTCACCATCTTCTGACATTATATAGACAAAACGATTAATCAAGAAAATAAACGTCTAATTAATCCACAATGAAAAATGACATGCATGAACAGTTGCAAAGGTATACAGACTTTGAACGCTGTATTTGGGATATAAATAGAAAACCAACAGGTAGGCAAATGTTTGCATACTGTATCATTTGCCTACGACTAAATATGTAAAAATAAAACATGTTACATTCTGTCTCATATGTGGATGACTGAGCCGATTCGTATCCAGCCAGACTAAACAGAACCTGAATTAAAACCTGAATCACAAATTGTAGATGACAGTGAATTTTAGAGGGTTAAAAAGACTCCATGAAGACGATGATTTCTCTGGAGAGCAGCTACATGCAGCCTCTGTTTACCACCGTTTACTTTCATCACAGTGCTGTGAGTAAACTGTTAATGTTGGAACAGGAAGAGAGGAGATCAGTCAGACACGACATGACAGCATCCTCAGGGGCAGATGTTTGCTACTACAGCAGCAGGAGGAGCAGATGGTCAGTCAGGCCTCAGACGTCTGAGCTACAGCACCAACAATGAAAGCTGCATTTTTGATGCTACAGATAAGCACGTTTATTTTTAGCACGAAGCATAAGGTGTTAGAGCAGTTTCCCATGTTGCTTAAACTAGACAAGCATCCGCTTCACTTTTACATCATCAGTTCACACAATCTGAACAACTTCAGAGGACAATTTATTGAACACTAGAGCCAACAATGAAAACTGAAAATGAAATTTAATAACATGCAGAGGAACCTTTTCTTCACGGCTGAAGTTGAAAGTCAGTTGTACTAAAACTAATACAGATGAGAAGACTGACACCACTCAAGGTGAATAAATGTATTTCTCAAAATGTCAAATTCTTCCTTTAAGGCTTTTTAGATCCACCTGAAGCTTTTACATGAACGTTTATCTAAGTTTAAATGTTTAACTGAGTGATGCATCTAACAAAAAAAACGCACAAACTACTTTAAAGGAGTGAATAAAGCCACGTCATCATGTGACTCGTTGTGTCATCTGCACTCTTTGACACGTTCAGTTTCTTTCCCTCACCGGGGTCGTAAAGCTATGGTCATAAAACACTCCAGTGTTTTCAAAATATGGTTTGTGGTCGCTGCTTTGTATACAGGAGCTCACATGTTAAACACGTACACGTCAGAAAACACGGCCTACTTCAGCGGGTCCCAAACTTTCAGTACTCTGATCCTTTTACATTAAGTAAAAGTAGCAATACTACGCTGTATAAATACTCCATTACAAGTAAAAAGCCTGCATCCTACATTTGATCTAAGTATTATGAAAGAATTAGCAGCAAAATGTTCTTTAAGCCAAAAGTAAAAGTTGTCATTGTGCAGACAGAAAAGCTGCTTTCAGTTATATTTGAGCTGCAACTAACTGCTGATTATTGTTCAGTCCACAAAATGTCAGAAAATCTAGAAAAATTAGTCAAAGCCGTCTTCAAATTCCTTGTTTTTTCCGACTCATCAGAAAGCCAACAATACTTGTATATTATTATTATAATATATCCTCACATTTAGATATATTATTAGATTATTATCACTGATGTGTTAACATGTAATGTTGCAGCTGGTCAGTGTGAAGCTAGTTTAGATTATAATCAAGTATCAGATTTTATAAGATGATCAGATAGTTTTGTGTGTAACGACCAGTCAATTAATCGATCGACAAAAAAAACTGATCGGCAACTGTTTTGTAACTTTTTGTTCTGCAGATGTTCCTGACAAGCGGCCGTCAGAAGTTCCTGGTATCTGACTCAGAGTTACTGAACAGGTCAGAGGTTAGTGTGAGGGGCTTTCCCCCCACTTGGCTGCTCATAATTATGGTTTTCCTTTTTACCGCTGCTTACTAAATAGTTTCAGCAAACCTCCATCTGTGTGGCTGCAGGAGGCGTGTCCCGCTCAGTCGGCCTATCACAGCTGCTAGTTTATTGGTTAATGTGACCATAAAATATTCTAAAGATCAGCCTCACACCAATTTGCAATTCAAATTGTGTTTATTTTCCTCCTGAACACAAATGTGTGGAGCTGCTCTCTAATCTCTCCACAGACACCCTGGCAGTAGGACCCTCCTTTAGGCTACATGTACCCCTGGTGGGAAAATTACTGACCTACAGTATGTGGTTCATGTGCTTCCTGCTGCTCCCAAAAACACCTTCCTGTCAGCGCGCTGGCCTCTGTCGTTCGACCTTCCTACACTGATAAACTGCACCGGTATGAAAGGAAATGTAAAGCAATGTGCCGATGCACTATTTATCTTTGTCCTGAGTCATTTTCAGTTAGTTTTGGAAACTATTGATAAAATAACGATCCAAAAAACATTTCAGCATTTTACTTAAGAACAGACAAAAAGCCTGAAAGGATTTAGGAAAACATGACAAAACTTAATTTTCCTTCACACAAAGCAAACATTCATCTACCAGCTTCTCTTTGTCCAGCTCTCACATGTACAAGAAAAAGGTAACATCTTTAAATTTTTTTAAAAATCTAAGGATGTCAAACAGACTTTGATAAGATTACATTAGTATTAAACTGGGCACAATAGAAGAATATTAACAAGGCAAAAGTGAACATAATTTTGATCAAATAAATACCATTTATGACCAAAATAGATGCTCTTTTAGATTTGGAAACAGCAGAATATATTTACATCACACAGATGTTAAATATATTTGGAAACCATAAAGGTTACTGTGTCTTTAATGACCCACACTGTCCTGCTTCGTCACTTTTCTTCTTGCAGAAGCTACATTAAGTTAAGGTGGGAAAGTGTGCAGGTAAATATCATCTCTATTTACTCTTTCTTCATGAAGTCAAACATCTACTATCAAGTCTTTGTCCCTCCTCTCCTAGTGCTTTCTGGGGGAGCCACAATGATTCAGACACACGTTTAACAAATGGACAGAGCTCGGTCGTAGACATGCGTCCACGCTAAGAGGCAGCAGCACTTTCTAGCACTTTCCAGTATATTTGAACAATCGCCTACTTCCTCTTCCTGCCCCGGCCTCTCCTGCCTCTGCCAGAGGAGGGGCCGGCTCCGGCTGAGTCCGACGGGCTGGCTGCGATGTTGATCTGTCCCTCCTGAATTTCACTGCGAGCCTCAGGAGGCAGGTGTTCAATCTGCTGCTGAGTCTCCAGATAAAACATCACGTCTCTCAGCTGCTCCTGCAGCTCTGCTATCGTCTCGTCCTTACGATCCCCTAAAGAAGACATCAGGTGACAAAAAGATGTTAAATATATTCTTAAGATGAAAACTATGTGTTAACTGGAACTTTGACCGATAAACTGATAGCCTGACATCATTTGACAAGCTCGAATATTACATGTGCTGTAGGGTGTATTCAGCCCTCACTGCTGGCCTCTAGGTCATAGACCTCGACACAGCTGTGTGAACTTCCTGTCTGTACTGGAAGAGACTGTCATAAACATTTAAACCTACATCCATCACACAAGCTGTGCAAAGAGTGAGGAAACCTCTACAACATGTAAAATAATGATCATAATCAGAAATGAAAAAGGTTTCAAACTGACAATATGAACAATTTATCACCCTGCTGCCTTTGAGACACAGGCAGCAGAGAAGATTACACCCGGCCTGGAAAAACAGAGTCATGTATGTGATGTTGCCTAAAGAGGAGCTGTACTTACATCCTGTGCTGCTGTGCTGATAACACAAACACCCGAGATGGTGTAAACTGTCAGATGTTAGAGAGAAATGCTTCACAACACAGAAACAGTCACTGAAAAAGTTACTGAAGCAATCAATAACAGCTGCCATGTCAGAGTCCACTAAGTGAATATAAATGAAATATCTCAACAATTATTAGATGGATTGCTGCTGAATTTGGTTCAGACGTTCATGTTCCACACAGGATGAACTCTGGTGACTTTTCCTCTAGCGCCACCATCAGGTCAAAATCTTAATTTGTAGAGTACTTTAAACATTATACCTGCTGATACAAGCGTGTGTATCAGCCTGATGTGGAGCCTCTATCATTTAATTGTCCACACATACTGTGACAGCAGACGAGTAAACAAACATCTCTGTGAGTCAGACTACTTGTTTTTCTTATGTCTATCAACTGTATAACATGCTATATGTTGTTATATATGTTGTTATTAGTGATTCACATACATGTTTACTTTATTGTTGTATATAATTATTGGTTATTCTAAAAAAAAAAAAAAAAAAAAAGATTCTATTTGTGTCCTGACTGTTTGTGCCGATGTGTTTTTTTTCTCTAATGAAAAGACTGCAGCACTTCAGTTTAGAAAAGTTCAGTTAAACTTCATTAGTTGCCGCCTTGTTATGAAAATTCTGATTTATATCAGTTAAGTTGTTAAAAGTTAAGAAAAAGGAATTTCTGAGTTCAACGTGTCGTCGCCCAAAACAAGAAACTGTGCTCAGCTCTAGAGGAAGATGTTTGAATGACTTTTAGTATCAACAAAGCAAAAAAAAACAGCAGATTTATTTAACGTTCGTGCTGATTTAGCTTGAGTCATCTCACTAAGCCAGCTGGCAAACATCGAACATATGAGTGGAACCAAAACATCACTTTACCAAACTCTGACTAAAGTCGCTTAAAAAAACTGTTGTTTTATGTAAATGCATGTGAACCGTAAACTTGTGGTAATTATAAAATTGCTTAAATTGACTTCAACATATGATGTAACATTTGCACATAAGCTGTGGATTAAACATCTGAACCTCTCATCAAAACAAGTGAAACAGCACAAAGTCTGTGTGTCTTCTTCATAAACAGGGCACGTGCAGCGGGGGACGTTTGTTTAAACACAATCCTCATCCTCGGAGCCGAATGGTGAAGGAAAAATACAGGTGTGTCTAAACTGGAGACCTAAAAATTCCATTCAGACCTTCAACCCTCAGGCAGAGCAGGTGATGAACACCTTCCTGAGCTGAAATGTCAGAAGTGTGCAGGGTGAAGGCTGCTCTCATGTTTCCATGTTTTCAAAAAGGAGGGTTTCTTGATTCATTGGGACTCAGTAAAATATTTGACTGTAGATTTTACTTGTCTGACTTGCACAAGCTGGACTAAAGCTGAATAAAAGGAAAGGTAACGCTTTATTTCACAGGTCTGTTAATATTATACTCATTTCCTGGAAATGTTCTGAATAATTTGCAGGTATTTAATGATTAATTTTTAGGACATTTTACAGAAAAAGGTGCAAATTATAAGAAAGAAAACGGAGTTGAAAGTGCTGAGTTGGTTTAGTTGGTCGTTAGTATATTTAGGTTCATTTGTAGTCGTTAATTTGCACAAATTCTTCATAAACTGGACTCTTGACAGTTCTTCTTTATGAGCTTTTTTTCTCAATAATTTCCTAAAAGTAGCTGCTGTGTAACTGTTCATATTTAGGACATTTCTTTGAAAGAGTTATGTAATTTGGTGGTACAGTAAATGGGAAATGTGCAACATAATTAAGAGTTTTTAAGAAACAATCTAATATGTTAACATGTAGTTCAACACGCAAAACTACACACTGAAAACTATTTTCTGTCAGTTAAAGAATTACATACGAACCCAAAATATAATGAATCTGCACTTTTTTCTCCACCACCCTTTTTGTAAAATGTCTGAAAAATTAACCATTAAATACCAGATTATTATATTATTATGTGTCCTGTATCTGAGCCTGCAGAACGTGGCTACACTCAGCTGCAGGTACAGCTTTCTGTGTAGCTGCAATTTGTTTGCGATTTGCAAATATTACTTTATAAAAGAGGAAGTACTGTATGACTGCAGGCTGCAGAACAAACATAACCCGTCGCTTCAGGCTCATTCAGCATTTTCTCTTCAGCAAAGCATTCCACACATTGTTGTTACCCGTCCTTACGTAGCATCGTCCTGTTGCTCTGGATTCTCTCGTCTGACATGTTGACCCATTTGTGAGGTGCATCTAGCAGCTAACTGATTTGGACACCAGTTTCAGCTCATTGTTTATCTGTCCGACTGCTACTTTACTGTTTTGGTTCACTCTCATAGCGTCGTTTTGGGCCGCAGCAGGCAGCTGTTTTCAGAGAAAAAGCTGTAAAAAGCCACTGTACACTACCTGCTCAGCACCAAACAGCAAACAGACACAGTTAGCTGTAGACTAGCTGGTGAACATAGTGGAGCATTTAGCAGCTAAAGAGCCAGATATTTCCCTCAGGAGTTGGTAGAGAACAAAAACAGCTAAAAGAGAGTGAATATTGGACTTACATTCACCAGGTGGACAGAAACACGACTCCAGATGAATGATAATGTTGCTCCGTAACTGCTGGATGTGGAAATAAGCAACTGCTAACAAGTTCTTAAAATATCAGTTTTGTTTTCACAACTTGTCACGTTGTTATCAGGAATACTTCCTGCAGTGCACTGTGGCGTTTCTTTATCTTTTGCTTCTCGTGTCGCTGACTTTGGCTGGATGTCAAAAAACTTTTTAAGACAGACTCCAAAAGTTTTCTTTGTTGGTTCTCAGCTACCTTTGAATAAAATCTCTTTGATGGGGGAACAAGTTTAGTTTTTTAGTCTATACTGACAAAGACACTGTTATCTTTCACCGTGATAAATGTGTACATATAAACCAGCTGTGTCTGGTCCATAGTGTGGTGTTGGAGCACTGTGTTGTGATGACGGCTGGCAAAGTAATTAAAAAGCTGTTTGAATCATTCATTAAAGATCCATTTATCCCCGCTCACCGATTTCTTTTCCTTTGCGTTCCTCCTCTGCCAGCTGGGACTGCAGCAGTGCCTGATTGGCTCTCAGACAGCGATTCATCTCCTGCTCCTCCTGCAGCTCCTGACTCAGCTTCACCACTCGACTGTTCAGCTGAGTGTACCTGAAGACACAAACACAGAGGAGCTTTACTGTATGTTGGCAAGTTCTCAACACCTTCAGACTCTTTGGTGTAAAGTCCAAATCTAAAAAGAGAAAACTACAGTTTATTACAACTTGGGTATAATTTTCGTAGTTCTCAGTTCTAATTCATGTTATTTATTAAACCTGTGCTTCTCCTGTTTCAACACGTCAAACTGTCTGCTGAGGAAAATGTCTCCAGCTGCACATTCATGCAGTAGTCTGTAATCCAGCTGAATACTGGAACTGAGATCCTGGTGCTTCCTGTAAATTCTTGGCAAAATAGACCAAAAACTTCCAGGAACTACAGAACCAGAGTAACTAATCCCAGGAGCTACATTTGGAACTGAAAGTCCTTTTTGTGCATTCCTTTTGAAGACAATAGTAGATTATGCAAATTAGACACATGATGGATTAAAAACGAGGGCGAAATTTGAATCGTAGTATTGACACATCAGGAAACAACAGCGTAGTGTCGTCCTGTTGTGACGTTTGAGTTAATGAATGAATGAAAGGGAGAAATGCACAGAAGGAAAAAAGCGTCGCTCTCCACCGTGACAATCTGCTGAGTGTTTGATGGTTTATTTATTTCCTCTTTGGAAGCGACATGAAACAACCGGAAAATAACGTTTTTTTTCTCTCATTTCCTCGCTCGCGCTCTCAGCTTGTTCACTCTCTCTCTTTGTCTCTCTTTTTTTAAAACGAGCCGGGAAGTCGACAACAAAGCCTAACATGGTTTTTAACATGAACACACGATGAGTAACGTCCACACGGGAGATGGAGCGGCCGTGGTGTCTGTGTTTAACCAATCAGTGACAGTCAGCCTTGCAAACCCTGTCCTTAAAGCTCCTGCACTGTGTAGGATTACGCCTGGATCAGGGACTTTTTTTCTTTTTAATCACCTGGGACCATTCTTAACTTAATTTAGTCCCTGAATTCTGGGAAAGCACCTCCGGTAGAAATGCCCCATATGTTACAATTTCCTAGGAAAATTACCGACAGGATTCTGGGATTTTCAGCATGTGTGTGCTTGTGTGTCTGTGTAGCTGTTCTGAAGAATACGGTACGTGCTCGGACAAAGACGCCTTCTCTAAAAAAAAACTTATTAACATCTCCACACAACTGTTGCAGCTACAGTATAGTTGGACCTGACATTGCACTGATTACAATGATATAACTGGATCAACTTTTTACCTTTTCTTCCAATTACTTTTAATGCTAAAATGACAGCTTACAGTCATTTTATGATGAATTATCAGCAGTTCTGTTGTTAAAATCAAACATCATTTATGGCAGAAATCCTGAGGGGAAAAAAAACGATAAATTCCCTGGAAGATTAAAATAACAGGAAAACCTTCAACTCTAGTCTGTTATTGAGAGAAACACAGAGTCAAAACAGACACGACGCAGAGGGGCGCTACACTACTACACCAATATGCACAGTCATACATGTAAAAATGTAAATATGCTCACAGTCATACATGTATAAATGTAAATATGCTCACAGTCATACATGTAAAAATGTAAATATGCTCACAGTCATACATGTATAAATGTAAATATGCTCACAGTCATACATGTATAAATGTAAATATGCTCACAGTCATACATGTATAAATGTAAATATGCTCACAGTCAAACATGTATAAATGTAAAAATGCTCACAGTCATACATGTATAAATGTAAATATGCTCACAGTCAAACATGTATAAATGTAAATATGCTCACAGTCAAACATGTATAAATGTAAATATGCTCACAGTCATACATGTATAAATGTAAATATGCACACAGTCATATATGTATAAATGTAAATATGCACACAGTCATACATGTATAAATGTAAATATGCTCAGTCATACATGTATAAATGTAAATATGCTCACAGTCATACATGTATAAATGTAAATATGCTCACAGTCAAACATGTATAAATGTAAATATGCTCACAGTCATACATGTATAAATGTAAATATGCTCACAGTCAAACATGTATAAATGTAAATATGCACACAGTCATACATGTATAAATGTAAATATGCTCACAGTCACACATGTATAAATGTAAATATGGAACCAGAGTAACGTAATGTGCGAGTCTTCACCTACTTTTTCTCTATGGTTTGCTTATCTTTGCTTATTTCTCCAAACCGTTGCTCCAGGTTATCACAGCGCTCCAGGGTCTCCTTAAATTTAGCCTTCATGTTGTTTATCTGAAGGATGTAAATAAAGACATGAGTTAATGAATGAATGAATGAATGAATGAATGAATGAATTAAACTTTATTGTTAATTCACTTGTTACAGCAGCATTGTACTAAAATATTGTATTTGAAATTGGACAATTGCACAAAAAAATGGAATAAAGTCTTACTGCACAAGGGTGAAACATAAGATAAACATGATGATAAATAAATGACAGAATGATAATGAATAAATAAGATATATTGTTAAGATTTTTATATTAAAGGACACTTACTGTATGTGTACAGAATGACCAGTAAAGATTTTTATCAGCTAGAAATGAAATCAAACTGAACTATTGTATATTGTATATGGCTGTTAGTACCTCCTCAGCTGTCTCCTTCTCCAGGTGAACAATCTTATTCTCCCAGTAAATCCTTTGAGACTCCAGTTGACTCGTCAGCAGGTACGAATACTGCAGACGAGGACAATTCATTAGAATATTTCAGTACTGATTTAGTAAAAAAAGAGCAAAAAAAACAACGAATGTTTACCTCTAACTGAAGTGCATCAATTTTCTCAGCATGGCAGGTGTCTCCCTCACATTCATACTGCACCATCTTCCCATCAGTCTTACTGGCCACCAGTCGATGCACGTAGTTATCTTTAATGATACAGATCGATATGTGCTGCTCAGTCAGTGTTTCACCGATTCATCATGTGACCAACAAATCAATATAAATACCATATATACAAAATGTCATAAACAATCCCTTCTTCAAAAATTATACAATAATTTTAAGAGAAATGTTGATGACATCATCTTTTAATATTCTCCAGAAAATATAATCCTTAAATAAAAGTTAAATATTGATCTTTCAGTTCAGGCAAATAAATTCAGTATTTTTTCAGTATTATTCAGACTCGTCTTTCAAAACACAGAATAATGTCAAATAATGTAAATAATGTAAATATACTATGAATAGTCCAAACCAGTTTCAAAGTACCAAAAAACCACAAACAGAATTTAAAAGAAGATTAACAGAAAATTAATCTGCAACTATTTTGATAATCAAATAATTGTTTTAGTAATTTATTAACCAAACATCTGCTGGTTCAGTTAGTGCTTTTCTCTATTTTATCTCTTTGTAAACTCAAGTTGCAGCTCAACATTGGATCCAATCATTTCTACATATTTTAAGTTTTGTTTTAAATGTATGTTGCTGTTTTTTTGTTTTGTTTAGTTTTTTTTTTTAACATATGACTTAAAACTACATTAATCAATATTGTTTACAACACTGAATTAAATTACTAGATGGGGGCTGAAGGGTTTGCTCACAGTGACGAACCCACAAATAATTATCACCAAACTATGAAGACCTTTTTTTTTTTTTACAATATATTTATTATACGGCTCACTGGCAGCTGTTTTCAGCTCTGATAAACCCACTGTACACTACCTGCTCAGCACCAAACTGCACAGATATTTTTCTCAGGAGTTGGTGAACAGAGCTATAAGGAGAGAGTATCCTGGACTTACTTACTGGACACCAACAACTGCTGTTTCCAAGGTCAAGAATGAACTTTGACTGATTTTCCTTTAAGCCAAAGTGGACGAAAACTCCTTCAAGGGCTCAGAAAAAAAAGGAAATTTGAACATCTACATTTCCATGACAACTGGGCAAAACCCCATTCACTGATCAAGATCTTCTGATTTGATCAAAAGCTACAGAACTGCTACTAAATGGACCTTTTTGTGGTAACACTGTTTTTCCATTAAGTCCAAATGAATGCTTATGTTTTCTGTTGCTAACACATTAGCCATAACAGCTTCCTAATTTAATGATGAACAGGTCTGTCTCTCAGCTTGTTTTGGTGTTGTTCTGTCCTCTAGTGGACAAAATTGATTAATGCAGTTTTAATAATTATACATTCTTTGGTCCTACGATTTAATCCTGGATTTTACTATGACTGTCCTCCACCAGCAACATGTGACTATGCAATCTAGCACACACACACACACACACACACACACACACACACACACCCCCGCTCGCACAAATCCAGTACCTCCTGCGTAGTCCCAGACACGGTGGTTGGTGAGCTGCATAGCGTAAGTATGCTGTGTTTCCTCAAAGTGCTTGTAGGCATGCCGGCTAACGTAGCGACCACAACCGATGTGCCCGCAGATCAAACAAATCCACAGGTTCTACAGAGAAAACAACAATGTGACATAAGAAAAGGTTCAATTAGACACAAAAGTGAATTAAGAGAAGATCCAATACGAGATAGATATATTGATCATTTACCTCCTGCACTCCACACTCAAAGCACTTGTTCTCTTCAACTGGTTCTGGTGTTTGACAGTAGCGACACACAGGACACCTGAAAACAGAGCACATATTCATCTGTTGTCACACGTGTGTGCGTAGTCCTTTGTCACACAGAAGAATATGTGCAAAGAGGAGGCCAGAAACAAACAACACATGACATGAAGCCTGGAGAAATAACCAGTGTACTGGGAAAATCAGGTGAGGGAGCATGTGACTTGGTCCTTAGTAAAAAGGTTCATTTAATTACGTGGCTGCAGATCTGTCCTAGATATGAAATGAATCTCGTGAACACACAGATACATGCAGTAAGAGTGTTCCTAATAAAGGTAAGCTCAAAGGTTAGCTGACATTCAAACAGACCAACATTTTGGCCATATTTCTTCTTGAAAGAAGGTCAGAAATAAGCTTAGCTCTGAGGTAGGCTAAAACATAAAATTAAACTCCATTTCAGCCAATAAAATTTCTTGAAAGCAAATATCAAGTACTAGAAGTGTCTGGGAGCGAGACAGCTGAAGGTTTTTAACTGTGACAGGCAGCAGCAGTTACCTGCTACAAGGCAAAATTTAACATTATGTGGTTAACACTCACATGACAGCATAGAAAAAGTCCAGTTGGGTTTTCTACGTGTGTGTTTGTGAAACTCACGAGGCATCTTCCCACCGCTGGAGACACTGGCTGTGAAAGCTGTGGTTGCAGAGGGTGGTGAGGATGCCGTTAACCGACTCGTCCATTCTCTCCAGGCACACGGTGCACTTTGGCAGCTCGGTCAACTCCATCACCGGCAGGCTGGCTCCCTGAAGAGAGCCGGGAGGAAGGAAACAAGTAGTACACACAACACTGACATAGCATCACCTTTTTAAAGTTGAACATATTAGCAAACAGTTGCTCACTGTTTTTGCTCTCTACCAGCTCCTGAGGGAAATATCTGGCTCTTTAGCTGCTAAATGCTCCACTATGTTCACCAGCTAGTCTACAGCTAACTGTGTCTGTTTGCTGTTTGGTGCTGAGCAGGTAGTGTACAGTGGCTTTTTGGAGGTTTTCCCCTGAAAACAGCTGCCTGCTGCGGCCGAAAATGACACTATGAGAGCGCTGAGAGTGAACCAAAACAGTAAAGTTGCAGCCGGACAGATAAACAATGAGCTGAAACTCACTATAAAGCTCCGTAAAGCCGAGGGGAGCTGCAGAGTCACTGATAATTCTCTGTAGGTTCATCACTACGAGCCACGACCAACACATTACACACTGACAGATCAGACATTGGTATTATAAAAATATTCATTATAGCCACTTTAATTATTAATAATCAACAAGAGAATCTGTTTCTACAGACTGAATAGTGACGTGATGAGAGAATAACCTCAGAATGGGTATATTTACCTCTTCAGACTTTATGACTTCTGCTCGTTCCACATAGACCAGTTGACACACTGCTTCCTCTATCGAGTTGAATTGGCGACCATTACATGCCGTGTAAAAACTGTCTGCATCTGCCTAAACAAAGATAACAGAAGGGTTAAGTCAATTAGTGACTAAAGACAGAAATACACACAGATACACTGACCTTTAACTACAAGGCAGTAGAGAAACAAACCTTCATGTACACTAGAAATAGAGGAAATAGCTCACATTAGTAAACAACTGGGAAGTGTTGAATGTCTGAACTTCCCTCCAGCACATAAACACAGTACAGCTGTTATGTTGACACTCAAAACCCGGGTTTACACAAAATTGTATCTAATCAACAGCCAATCCCCCGGGCCAAATAAAAATTGTGATAATTAGTTTTTTGTCTGTGTATTCACTGGTTTTCAACACAGGACAAATATGTGTATATGAATGGATAGAGGAGGAATATAAGACTCTGCATCAGTAATGTCATACACATATTGAAAAAGTTATTATATATCATATTTTTTCACTCCTATTATTATTCTTTGACTTATTTTGATTTGGTTGATAATTAAGCTCTCGGTTATGGAACTACAGTTCCCATAATGCGTTGGGGGATGTAAACAGGAAGTATAATGTTTCTATGGATTGAGTGAGTTAGCTGTGGGCTACAACTTAAGCCCAGTGGGTTTTTTTGTCTATATTTGTTTACATTTTGGTAAGTTGGCACCATTAAAAGTCTGCAGAATCAGCTATTAGCAGCTCCTGTTTGCAGTGTAGCCATGTATGTACAGACAACTATCACTGGATTACTGTGACACTGAAGAAAAAGTTAAAAATGTGATGATCATCAGAGATGAATGATAACCTCAGGAAGTGCAAGTGCAACGCTAAATCTAAAAATCTGTGTGTTCAGATTTGACTCAAAGAAGGCTAAAAGTTTTGATTCAAATTGCAGCTCACATCTCTCCCTCCATGCCCCTCTGAGGAGGCCCGTCTCAGTTTGAAACTGTCTGCTGTAAACTGAAAACCCTGAACTCGATAAACACAAAACAGATCAAATATTCTTGGAAAAGGACTATTTATCCAGTAAAGTGTTTTGTAAACAACCAAACAAACACACGAGCGGTATGAAAAACCTTCTTCAAACTACTCTGATGATGCTGAGACCTTACCTGTGTACAGAACTTTATCAGGACCATGTACTGGTTCGGAGTGGAGTCCCGTATGATCTTCATATGCTCCATGACCTCATTAAATGGCGCCAAGAGTTTCATGAGGTCATGACTGGTCATAGTAGCTGGGACAGTCAGGATGCACACCATGGCACTACGTCTAACATCTTCAGTCAGAGAAGTCATTTTACTACAAGAAGACAAGAAAATACACATCAGCAGATAAACTCTGGAACAATAAACACACAGTACATGTCGGATGTTACTCACTTGGTCTTGTAGAGGTGCATGATACCGTGGATGATCTCCACTGAGGGGTTCCCACTGAAGAAGGAGATCTGGTCCGGCAGCTGCTTGGAGGGGGAGTCTGGAGTGGTGCCTGTGGCTGCACTGTTGTCCTGTGACCCTTCAGTGCTCTCCTTACTCTCTGCTTCAGCCTGAGCTTCACTGTTCCGCTCCGCTGAACCACCAGGGTCTTCACCTCCACCTTTATCTACAGGGAACATTCAGTTGTTTCAAATCTGAAAACATTTTGTTAATGTCAATACATCCCATTAAAAGACCAAAACCAGCAATGTGTTAGTCTCTCAAGACTTTCCCACTTTCATAACCTGTCTGTGGCTTTTTGTCCCAAGCCGACGAAGACCTGTGTGTTAAATAGGTCATGAATATATACAGTATCTTCCATTTTTGAAAAAGGCTGACTAATTTCCTCAGTTGTAAATATTGCATTTGTGGAGAACTATTTTCAGCGGCGGAGGTATCCACATTTGGTGCACTAGTGAGTATTTCTAGTAGCAGGATAAGGATAATATGTGGGTAGAGCTGCAACAGTCAGTCGATTGTCAGAAATTTAATCTGCAACTATTTTGATAATCAACTAACTGTTTTAGTCATTTTTCAAGAAAAACTGCCAAAAATCTGATGGTTCCAGCTCCTCAAATGTGAAGATTTACTGTTTTTCCTTTTTATATAAGACTGTTAATTTAATATCTTAACATCTATTTCTAACATTTCATAGCTGGGTTGCTGCACATTTTTTGCAATCACGTTTAATGCTTTTTAAGACATAGAAAATGTAATAACCTTTCTACAGCAAAACAAATGAGCTTAATGTTTGAAATCAATTTGACAATATTAGTAGGGATATTTTTCTAGATAATTTTGTATCTCCATATAACAATCATATGTGAAATCACATAAAGTAATCTGCAAACTCCAGCTAAGCAGTCAGCAAATTACAGGTCCACTCCTCGCCTTCATGTTGGCCGTTGCGGCGCCGCACTACAAAAACTCTATTATCTAGATTCTAGCAACTATCAGAAATAACAGGGCTGTGTGTCTTCTCTGATCCCCCCTGGCCAAATGTCTTTAGCTGAGCATCATCTGTTTTGTGTACTTCTTTAATCCTGTTACCTTTGTGAGAGCAGGTGGGGAAATCAGGCTTTGGACGAACGGACGGACACACACTTGTTAGAAGGATCAATTCATTGTTGGTTTTGGTCTTTTCATGGGATTTCTTCACAGTTATAAACATGTAGAATATCACCAGACAAGAAGTAGTTAAAGCCTGACTCTATCTGATAATGTACTATACCTGGGGCCATTAATAAAACTTTGCAACAATATGTTAATTGTTCTTTCCAGCTTGTTGGTTTTAGTCCTGCAACATTAGTACATGTATGTTCTTACCTGGGCTGGGCTCGAAGGTCTCTATAACCATGTCCCCCATGGCTCTGCTGCCAATGTGTTGGTGCAGGACAGCTGCTCTTTCCAGCTCGGTCTTTCCACCCAGAGTGAGTTTGGCTAAACCCAAAGCTTTCTCCTGCAGTTCCTCATCTGACATGCCTTCAACTGCAGAGGAGACAGAGAGGCAGAGACATGGCGGGTTTTTATAGGCTCTAATGGACCACTGAGTGCTTTAACATTATGGCAGTGATGGAAGAAGTATTAAAAGCCTTTACTGAAGTAAAAGTACCAATGCAGCAATCTAAAAGTCCTGCATGAAAATCCTACTTAAGTAAAAGTACATAAGTATTATGAGCTTGATGTAGTTAAAGTATTGCAGTAAAAGTACATAAGTATTATGAGCTTGATGTAGTTAAAGTATTGCAGTAAAAGTACATAAGTATTATGAGCTTGATGTAGTTAAAGTATTGCAGTAAAAGTAGTGGTTTGGTCCCTCTGACTGATATATTATTATATATGACATCATTAGATTATTAATACTGAAGCATCAGTGTGTAAGCAGCATGTTACTGTTGTAGCTGCTGGAGGTGGAGCTAGTTTCAACTACTTTATATACAGTTAGCTAGTTTAGTCCAGTGGTTCCCAACCTAGGGGTGGGGCCCCTCCAAAGGGTCAGCAGATAAATCTGAGGGGTCGTGAGATGATTAATGGGAGAGGAAAGAAGAAAAAACAAAGTTCTGATACACAAATCTGTCTTTGGACTTTTTCTCTAATCTTTGGTTTTCTTTAACAATGTGTTGTATTTTAAAAGCTTGTTATATTATCCATCGTGTCAAATCTTCATCTGAAAAGGAACTAAAGCTGTCAAATAAATGTAGTGGAGTAGAATTTCCCTCTGAAATGTAGTGGAGTGGAAGTATAAAGTAGCATCAAATGGAAATACTCAAGCAGAGTACAAGTACCTCAAAATTGTACTTCAGTGCAGTACTTGATTAAATGTACTTATTTACTTTCAAACACTGCATTACGAACACATGTAATTTGCTGTAGTTAGGTTAGTTACAACATACAATGTCTACTTTTGTAAGTAATTAACTAACTAACAGCAGTTAGATGCGTCCTCAGCTTAGCTTTGTTGTCACTGCTGGTTGGCTTCCTTGCTAACAACAGCTTTGACTAATACACGTATAACATCACCGTTTCTGAGAAAAAATAACTCACCAGCTGAGTACTGGAAACCCTGTGGACAAGGAGACTGGTCGGCTAATTCCAAACGGATAACGACCAGAGACACACTCATGTGTTTGAAAAGAAACGGCCACTTTTACAGAGAACAAAACAACCCGGTGACAGCTAGCTGAGCCAGCTAGTTGTTAGCTATATGTCCAGATAGCTAGATGACTAGCTACGTCAGAGGAGCAGCAGTTTGTTTTTGTCTTAGCCGCCCATAAACACAAACATTACATTTGTGTTTTTTTAACTAAAACACTATAACTGCCCAACACTGTAGTTAACTATCCTGTCTGTGTGTTAACAACTGTTTCTAGCATGTTGCTCTTCTTCTTAATAAGAAATGAAACAGCGATAATTTCCTTTCGGCGTGTTGCTGCCATCTGCAGGGACCAACGAAGCGCTCTTCTTCTTCTTCTGCTGCTTCTTCTTCTTCTGCGTCTTCTTCTTCTTCTTCTGGTGAAATTTGCTGCAGACTAGACGCAGCAAAGCCGTGTTGCTGCCCTCCGCAGGTCATCTGTAGAACTCAATTGAATGAGTTAAATCCTATGTAGGTTTTTTGTTGTTTCACTGTGTCCCTTTCAGAGTTCATAAAACCAATTCAAATTGCAACTTAAACAGGTTTCTCACAGTGATGGAAAGTAACATTCACTCAAGTACTGTACAATTTTGAGGTACTTGTACTTTACTTGAGTATTTTCATTTGATGCTACTTTATACTTTCTTTATTATAACTGTCAAAAAGCACTTTGATCCTCATATTAGGGAAAACAAACAAATTATTCAGGTTACAACTTTTTAGGGCTGCAACTAACAATTATTTTCATTATTAATCAATTGTTTTGTCCCTAAAATGTCAGAAAATTGTGAAAAATGCCCACAACTTCCCAGAGGCCAAGATGACATCTACAAATTGCTTGCTTTGTTCGACCAACAGTTCCCAAACCAAAAATGATCAGTTCACCATCATATATGACAAAAAAAAAAAAAAAACAGGAGCAAATTCTCACATTTGAGCAGCTGGAACAGGTGAGTGTTTGGCACTTTTGACTGAAAAATGACAATCAATCAAGACAAAACTCTCACATTTACCTTTTTTTATTCTAAAAAAAAGCTTTGACATTCCAGTGTTTCTGTTTTCCATTTTCTAACAAAAGAGGGTGGTGAGATGACACTCCAGATTGTCAACCATTTTTCTGAACCTCGACAACAACAACACATGTAGTCAGATCACAAACAATCTTTAAAGCCACGGCTCTGATCAAACAGTTGGGCTCGAGTCATCAAAGGAAAAAAAAAGGCATTTATTAGCAGATGTATATGTGATTGTGTGCATATACAAGACTAACAAGGAGGGGAGGATTCACCGTTTACTCACATTTTCACATTGCTCTGCCAAATTCTTAATAAAATAGTAAAACAAAACATCCAACTGCACACTACCTGCAGTGCTAGCAGTCATCCATCAGTGCTCCTTGGTGATAATTGTAAACTGTCTGCTTTTATATTCAGGTAATCTCTCATCAGTTATTTCTAACAGCAGAAGATGTTAATTAGTCTCTCAAAATGCTACAGCTGATGTTTTGGTTCATGAGACTTTTCTCGAGAAGAGGTGATGGCTGTGTTAGGAGGGAATGACGAAACCATGAACACGGGACAAATCTTAGTATCTACTGCAGCTGCTTTTTTTTTTTTTTAAAACACACACTAATGTCCTTGCACACTGTATCTCAAAAGGCTCCACATTTATTTACAATTAGGTCCAATGTTTGTCTGTGAAACACACCTCTGCATTTGAGCTGCTGATGACAGAAGGAGAGAGCCATCCTAGAACATCATATCCTTTTTTTTCTTTTTTTAAGATTATTTTTTTGGCATTTTGCCTTTATTTGAGAGTCAGTGTAGCGAGACACGAAACAGAGGAAGAGAGAGTAGTGTGACATGCAACAAGGGTCCTCCGGGCCGGGAATCGAACCGTGGACGTTGCAGTAATACGGTATGTTTCTAGATCACCAGAGTGCCCCAGAATATCACATTCTATATAGACTGCATGATGGCAGAAGATAACCGCCAGTACAATCAGATCTGGGTCAAAATAGACAAAAATGGTCTCGATTGCTCTGGTCTAGAAGACGTATGCCAAAACATGCACGCTAGCATCTGGAAAATCTTACAAATTTTGCTTTTGTATGTGTCATTTTGAAACACCTAAGCTCCACAGGGCATATTTACTACGTACATAAATATAGATGAAAAAGTTCGGATCATGGTTTGCTCCGCAACTTGAATTGACAACAAAAAAAAAAAAAAAAAATCTAATAGTTGCTAAAAATGCTGCAAAGATCATTTTATTTCTGCAGCGTCAGAAGAAATGTGGATGATCAGAGTAGAAAACTGTGTTTGGTGAACATAAATATTGGATTGTGATTATTTGATCCATGCCTGGATTTTTCTGTTAGTTTGTGCTACTTCCACATATGTTTACGAGCACTGCTTTGACTAGCATGACCAAAAAAAAAAAAAAAAAAAGGAAGAAAGAAAGCGGCAGACAATTCAGAATTTTAAAAAAAGTCCTGGTTATTTAACTCATCCCAACATTGCTCTTTATAATACTGCAACTACAGAGGTGGTTCAACTTTCAGTACCAAAGCGACACACACGATACACAAAGCAAAATTAAAAAGACAAAAATCATTCTTGAAGGGGAAACTTCAGTCTGAAGGCCTTCTGCTGGTAGCCAGGTGTCCGTATGTCCACACAGAGTCAGTTTAATGTGAAATTGTGCCTGCTTGCTGTTGAAGCTGAGAAACAGCTGGGAAAAAAAACAAAAAAAACAACTTTCCTCTTCGAAGTCCCAGTGTGTGTGCGTGTCACTGTGTGTTACTCTGATTGTTCTCGGAGTCACCGGAAAAACAAAGTGAGGAATAAAAGAAAAAACATAACTGACCAACAAACAGAGTAGTGGTTTATTGTGTCTTATATTCTCATTTAGTCAAGGAGTTGTTGTGGTAGTTGCTCTTTACTATGTACAATAATTTATTAGATTAGTTTCATCTAAAACTGCGTATTCATTCTTCCTAATTTTCTCTATTTCTTTAAAGGAGCATGTATTTTCTCATTTTTATAATTGCTGTATAAATTCATGAGTTTACTTACAAGCTTATGTGCTATAAGAGTTGCAAATGTTCCAGAGGTGTGTGTTAAAGTGAGAAAAAAAAAAAAAAAAATCCAGACTGAGAGCTCTCAAACCCAGAGTGAGAAATATGCAGGAGAGGAAGCAGGTTTGTTGGACCGGCGAGGAAAGTAGGACTCGAGTGGGTTAGCTGGTGGGCTGACAGTAGACGTGGTGTAGGGACAATGGGGGGGCTCATGGTGGGTGTACAGTCATCTTGATGCGGGATGTGTGATGGTGTTCAGATCTTGAGGTTCTTTAGAGATTCTGCTCTCTTCTTGAGCAGATCTCCCACCTCCTGTAGCGAGCGCAGGTAACTGCTCTGCACCTTGTCCATAGCAGCCTTCGTAAATGATGCTTCCTCCTGAAACACACAGAACATAAAGAGGGAATGTCAGCTAATCATGCACAGATTTCAGGCTGTAAAAGAGAAACTGTACATGTGTCTGCGCACTAACCTCTGTGTTTCCTTCCAAGGTTAAACTGGCCAGTTTAAGGGCTGTCATGCCAGTCTCTTGCCCCTTTATATGCTCCAAAGCCTGGGTAAGCAGGTCCTGCAAGCTCCCCGTCAGCTCCTGGAACCCACACATCACCACTGGCTGCAAGGGACACAAATCATCAGAGGAGAGTTATCTTTACAGAGTACTGATCAGGCCAGTGAGTGAACAACAGAATATTGTGTTTCTGAGTTCATGGAGAGTTACTGTATAAGAGGATTAAAGAGGGGAACTGTACCAGAGCTGTGTTTGCATCCTTTTTCTTCTTTTTCTTCTTCTGTAGACTTGTCTTGAGTGGTCGGAGGATCTTTGCACAGTAACTAGCCATCCACAAGACTATGCACACCGTCTATAAAGAATAACAATAACATGTTAAACTTCATCACATCAGATTCTGTGTAGGTAGGAAATATAAACTGATGTGTGAGAGTCTCACCTCAACAAAGAAGATTAGGTTTTCTAATAAGGAGGGCCGGGTTTTTAATTTGCCTTCTTTCATGTCCAATAAATCCCCTTTGCATTTATTCAGTATTTCTGTGGATATAAAGAGGAAAACATGAAGCACAACAGACACAGAATAAACCTTTATTATTTATTGTGCAAGAGATTAACAAATCCAGCTGCTAACTCACCTTGAAGCTGAACTACTAATGATTTGAAAGCGTTACAGATCTGTGTTTGAAGCTCGGAGGACTCATCTAGGAGGGTAAAAAGAAAAGTGTGTTTAATATAAAAGTGTTTGAAAAAACCCATGAACCCCTGAAACCCAGATGAACTTATACTAAGTTCATCTGGGTTTCATGTTACTGTAAACTCTTCTTACCAAGTCCAACAGTCTCCAGCTCCTGCAGGTGGACAGACAGCTGGAGGGCTGCAGCCTGACACTGACAGCTCCCACTGGACAGAGCTGGGGCCAGGCGGGTGGAGGGTGGTCCCAGGAATGGATACTGTAGCACAAGAAAAACATTACTACAACAATGTACTCCACATATTATTATCATTACGTCATTCAACTATACTGCAAATAACAACATTCAACATGCAGTTATTAAACGATTACAATCCAAATATGTATCTCTGGTGTGTAAAATGTACCTGGGTGCGTTTCTCTGCTATCTGAGCTGCTGTCTGCAGAGTCTGGTTGAGCTGGGAGAGCAGGCTGCTGAGGATCGAGGTCTTGTCTCCGACTCCGTTCTCGTTGGCTATCTCGGAGTTTTGTTGCGAGGGCGTGTGACCCAGCGTGGCCAAAGAGGCGAGGAGGCGAAGTGTTAGAGAGCGTATCCTCAGCCAGACCGACTCTTCCTCCAGAGACCGACGTCTGTGCTCCTCAGTTAACTGTCTGTAAAAGGAAGAAGCACACAGGTTGATTAGGGACACAAACAAAAATAAGAATATATGAATAATGTGAAAGACATATAAATGCAGTCCATTTACCATTTATTAGTGTAGCAGGTCAAGCAGCTAAATAAACTTCTGAAGAAGTGATATTTTGGGCGATGGAGGATATTGTTTTATCAATCACCAGAACACAATGTGTGATTTCACAGATGCATAATTTTATACAAAGCACTTCACAGTTTGGCTCTCATTCACCCATCAACACACAGCAGAGAGCTACCATGCAAGTCGCCAGACCATCAGGAGCAATTTGGAGTTCAGTGTCTTTCCCAAGGACACGACATGTGGACATGTGGACAGGCTGAACCACAGATCGATCTGCCAACCCTGCGATTAGTGGACGACACGCTCTACCCCCAGAGCCACAGTCACCCTAATAAACAGCATCCTGCATTTTAGCAACGTTATATCTCTGTCAGTTGTAATGATAGCTAACATTACCTGTAAGAAAAAGGACCAAATTTATGGAATGAATTAATCTACAATCCCACAAAAACTTAGACAAGTGTCAAACAAACAGCTGGAACTAATCACAAAAACATGCAGGCTGACAGTTATAAAGGTAAGTTAATGTAACATTATTAGGACACGTGGATGTGGATATAAAGCTAATGTTACTTTGAGTTTGCTATCTTTTGTGTTTGTAAGTTATTCTCAGTAGGAATGAATGCAGGATTCATGCAACATGTCAACAGTAAATTAAATCTTCACCTATGTGTTCCCTTAAGGAACAGTTTTAATTTCATGTTTTTCCACGTTTTAGCTTCTCCTCCAAGCTAAATCCAGACAGTAAACAGGATTCAGCAGTGGAGAGCATAGGTAGCCATAGGTCCATTTTATAGCAGGTGGTAACCAGCGTTATGGTGCATTACTGCTACCTACTATGTTGGAGTGTGAAGTGCTTGAAGTTGGCGTTAGTGTTACTGGGAAACCAGAGGCGACTTGGCTCTACAGCCCGAGGAAAAGCAAGCCGATTCTTACAAGGTTCGCTAGTTGAACTAACTGTGAACTGGTACCAGCACCAGGTTCCAGTTGGTGGAATGGGGGTATGTTTGTGTAAACCAGCACCACCTGGTATAAACTGGTAAAAAAAGCGTCTTTACTCCTAACCTCACAATAGACAAGAACATCACCTGTAACCATGGTAACTACACATCAAAGATAGCGACAGGTGTAGCCTCAGAATCTTTGCAAGACATTAAAGTTAAAAATGTGAAAATTTGACTAGAATTTCACTGACAAAACTAGACTTAAACACTAGTTTTTGTTAAATAAAAACAAATAATAGTCATAATAACACATGACTACAATAAATGTATTTTTCTTGAAAAGTCTAAACGATATCCAAATCCGGTGCCAAAATTTCTTACAAGGGCTTCTCAGTGAGTGCATGCGCCTCTTTTTCTGCAAAACACATGAAAGTAAGTACCTCTCTTTAGGGTCCCAGCTGGTAAAAACAGTAAGGTCTCTGTTGTCCCTCATATTATCCCAGGGGATATCATCCTCCTCTGCAGACAAAGACATGGCCTTCACACTCTCCTCCAGACTCAACACACTGCAAAACAAATTAAAATAAAACATCCAAATTAAGAATTCAGTTCCACCGCACAGTGTTTATATTTTAGTGTGTGTTTTGCGTATATTCTCACATATCGGCCTCGAGGAACAGGTCCAGCAGCATCCTCTCAGTGCGGACTTGGGCAAAGTGCAGCGATTGGTTCAACCTGTTCCTGAGAGCAATGAACTCTGGGATTTTCTCAAATGCTCCGTACTTATATGCCTGGATGATATACTCTGAGGTCTGGAGGAAAAAAAGAAGGAAGGAGAGATTAATTAAGGAATGAAGATGGATGAAGAAGGTAAAAAAGCATATGAGCCAGACTTTATAGCAGAAATCAAATCAAGAAGTGGGATCGACTTACATCTTTCTGGTTAGAGTGGAAAAACCTGAGGGAGAAATTACAGGACTGGGAGGCTGCAGCAAACTGACCCAATGACTCAGCATAACGCGTTAACAGAAACCTGAAAATAACAGGATTAACAGCATTTTTACTCTCATAAATGTCTTGCTGGTTATGATTAATACCGGTCAGATGTAATTGGAGGTTCGTGTACTGACCCTATGGTGTCGTGCTGTACATGTTTGGCATCCAAGCTGGAGTAAAGGTCCACCACAGGCTCAAAGGCTCCCAGGTGACAGTAGAGGAGCAGCAGCAGCAGCTTGAACTGGGCGTTGGAGGCACTGTGAGACAGACCCTCCTGCAGGAGCCCCAAACACTGCCACGCCATGTTCTCATCCCCTGCAACACACAGCGACATGTTCAGAGACCTCATCACAGTAACACAGAGAGGGAGAGAGATCTGGAATAAGAGAGAGAAACACTCACTGGTCTCCGTCCATAAGTCAACGTATACATGAGCTGCCATGAGACAATACATATCAGAAAACTGCAACTCCGTCTTCAGAGCGTTCTTCCCTGTTAAACGAGATGACGTAGTTAAAAAGAGCGGCAGTCAAAGCTCGAACGATGTAAAACATGATGGAAATATGACATTTCTGTTAGTTTCATGTATTAATTTGAGGAAGGTTACAGCCTCCTCATCGCTCCACACAGATCTGATGTTTTAGTCTCTACAGTGGAAGCTTGAGTGACATTTAAGTCACATGCTACATGTACGTCATCATTTATTTATCCATTTATATACATTTATTTTTTTCCTTGATGCTCCGACGTATTTATGTGCTTAAAGTGAAAATATGAAAACACAAAACAGTTGTATCATAACTTTGCCAACAAAAAACAGCTCAAAACTTGAGCTGAAACAATTACTGACAGAAAATTATTTGGCAACTATTTTAATAATCAACTTACTCGTTTTAGTCATTTTTTAAGCAACATTTGCTGGTTTTAGCTTCTCAGATGTGATGATTTGATGCTTTTCTGTCTTACATGACATTAAACTGAATATTTGGGGGTTTTGGACATTTTATAGACAAAACAATTAATCAAGAAAATAATTGGCAATAAGAAAAATAATCATCATCTTCACCAGAACTCAACCTCTCACTTAAAGGCCTCTCACCTTTTGGATGAGATGCTTCAAGAATCTACAACGTTATGTCATGTTGCTTTTGACTCTGCTCTTCTGGATAAACATTTCAACAGGTTGGGTTAGGGATACGTAGGGCTGAGTATCAGTACTCGATACCTTTAACGTATCGACAGAAATAACCCAGTACCAAGTACTATCAAAACTTCTCCAGTCAAACGATACCTTCCATTCAAAAATGACTGTTTGGTTTTGCTCGCAGCCAATCACCGCAAGCGTTCTTCGATTTAATGCGACATGTGATTGGCCCACTAACGCAGTCTGTGGTGATAATACTTCATTGTACAGTTATTTAATAAATATTTCAGTAATTTGAACACTTTCGAGATGTATTTGTGTAAAAATAATTTGGATGGGGAGGAGTGGCGGCATTTTACACAACTGAATGCTTCCATTCACATGACGGGTATCAAATGAGGTACTCTACTGGTATTGGGATCACTTTAAGTGTACTGGTATTGGTACTGGTATTGTAATTTTTTAAACGATACCCAGCCCTAGGGATACGTATCAAACTTCAATAATGTTTGCAGCACTGAACATCACATACAAGCCTCAAGGCTGCTGGTACTTGTGGTCAGCGTTCATTTACAGTGTAAGAAAACACTGACTGCCAGTGTTAATATAATATAATATAATATAATATAAGTATACTATATAAGTAAAAAAGGTAGAACTGCTGTTATCAGAGCACATTTGGTACTAAACAAGGGTTTCTATTTTTCTGGTCACTTGGAAACAATGTATTTATACTTTGTTGTTAATTAAGTCACAAATGTATGTGGTTTGGTTTATTGAGTGCAATTACAACTAAATGTAAATACTCTTTGCTCCGCATACAATCTGATTATCCTCAACTAAGAATGAATAGAAGTGATGTTCTTACCAAACTTTAGCCCGTGACGATAGTGAGCTTTGAGTTCTGTGATAAGCCGCAGTTTTCCGTCCACGTCGAGGCGGTGATGCAGCCCGAGCGCACGGCTCAGCTGACACACACACAAATGCCTCTGTAGCGCTTTGGTGTCGTCTGGAAAAGCGAATCCCTCGTCTCCCTGCTCCCCCAGCGGGACCGCTTCACTCAGACGGTTAATGAACTAAAAGGTCAGAGAGAGAAATTTAGTTCACGGCCTGCTCCTTCAGTTCACAAGAGGCAGCTCGGCAGTACTGCTGTAACTCTCTTACCTGAACATGCTGGTCGGGAGACAGCAGGTGCAGGTATATTTTTAGGTCGGTGATGCAGCAGGGTTTGTCTCCAAACTTCCCAAAGAACTGCACCATTAACTCTAAAGGCTCACCTGTTGAAAGACGAACAAAAAACTGTCACATAAGAGGGCTAAAACATCTGGAAAAGGGTTTTTTTTTTTAATTTAAAATCCAGTGAGTTTTACCTAGCAGGCTTTCTTCAGGACAGCCACGTTCTCTCAGTCTGTGTATTAATTCAAGCCGAGCTAAGTAGGGTCCTCTGAGCGAGCGAGAGTCTTTACCGTCCTCCCCTTTAATTCTCTCTTCCACAAACCTCACCACTTCAGCCACAGTGTGATGTACCGAACCCTCCGAACAGCTGGAGACAGAAAGAGACGCAGGTCAACGCTGGATAACATGACAATTATCTACTGAGAAAAATGATCTTTTCTCCTGCACAACAGGAGCTTCAGTTATTTTTTGAGCAAAAAATACCAATACCATGTGACAATTTGCTGTTTTTCCTTTGTAATATATGACAGTTAATTGATTATCTTAAGGTTAAACTGCTAACCAGACAAAACAAGCAAAGACAAGTCCACCTAAAATAAAAATCCTCTGTACTCACTGTTCGCCTTCTTCCGGCGGGCTCCACGACTGATCAATCAGATGGAAGAGAGAGTCAAAGTAGGAGGGATAAAACTGCCAATCATCAGGACTAGAAACAGAGACATATGGGTTTGTAAACATTTCTTGCAGTCTATAGTTTTTGGCTTGGTGAATATATGGTGCATTACAGGTGTAAACTTATACTCACTTTTTGAGCAGCAGCTTGTGGGCCAAGGCGTTACACTCTGGCCAGCGCTGTAGTCGCTGGTAAAGCATCATACACTTGTTTTCTCTGCTCTGCAGCTCACTGGTCAGCTTCTCTGTGAGAAGACAGATGAAAACAGTCAGGAGGAATTTAAATTCTACGCCACAGAAATTAGAAATTGCACACAGACATATTGTGAGTGCAGAAATATGGAAGAACATCAAAATGTGTTTGTTTTAGAGAGATTTACAAGTAACAGAAGAAAACATACACCTACCTCCAAGTGGACCTCTGATCACATCAAGAGCCTCTACGCACTTTCCCAAGCGCTCCAGGATCATATAATACAGCTGCACCTACAGTTAAAAAGCCAGAAACAACTGTAAATACTACAAGTAAGTCAGGTAGTTAAACAAAAGGAGATTGACAAGGAAACCGAATGTAGACTCATCAGTAAAAGCCCCATTTTTTAAGACATTTAAAACTGAATTTAAAGATACATTTTCAGATTTTCCAAGCTCATCATTTAAATCTACACTTGACCATAGTAGCTAGCAGGGTGATAGCATAGTAGGAGGTGTGTGCTTACACAGACACAGATACTTGTGTGTCACTTCATTCATAAAACAAGGAAGTACTCTAGTATAGATATTTGGATGAGGAGTTGACATTTTCTCATTGATTGTTAAGGATGAAAAGAAAATTAGGTTTTGTTGTCAACTTCCAGACTCATCTTAAAAAAGTGTGAGAAAAAAAGAGAAGAAAGGAACAAGCGAGCTAGAACATGAATGACAGAAATAAAAGTTTTCCGATTGTTTCATGGCGGTTACGTTCTAAAGCAGAAATAAATGACCATCAAACATTTAACAGATGATTTACTGTTGAGCACTGAGTGTCTAATCTTTTATTTCCTCCTCTGCATTTCTCCTTTTCATTCATTAACTCAACATCAGAGTCACACAAAGTAAATACAAAGAACAGGACGACTCTGTGTTGTCGTTCCCTGATGTGTTAATACTACGTTACAAACGCCGCCTTCGTTTTTTTTTTTTATTCGACATGGGTCCAATTTGCCAGTCTACCATGTTCACAACAGGATTTCACAACAGGGACTTTTAGTTCCTGAGATTAGTTCCATAGTCCCTGGAACTTTTGATCTTGTATTTCTAAAGACTGTGGTTGTGCTCTAACTTTCATTTGTTTCTCCCGGTCCTCTTCATCCTCCAACAACACTGCTGAACAGTCAACAGTCCTCTACAGCTCCATCAAGCTTGCCAAGCAATGCCCACTTCTGAGTGATCCAATCAGATTTGAAGGATTTGATTTAAATCCCCCCTGGTAAGACGCTAACTTTCATTTCTTTGAGATTTAAAGTGTTACAATTCAGTTTTCTTGGACAGTCAAGACGTTAAGTTTAGGACGCTGTGGTTCTTGGTTAGAGTCTTAACCGCTAGACAGGAAGTGCACCAGATAAAATAACATTTTAACACTTTTTCAGGCTGTGGAGACACACAACTCACCTCTGCTTCTGCCTCAATCTTCTCCTCTTTGACCATTTTCTCCACCATGCGTTCAGCCAGAGGCAGGAACATAGTTTGGGCCAGTTTTTCATCTTGTGCTGAGACGGCCTAAAACAAACAACAAACAACATATGTATTATTTTCAGAATAATTCAAATATATAAAGAACATGAATGTATAGACAAGGACTGAGCCCATACCTGCATCACCAGACTCATGACAGACCAGAAGTAATAAGGATTCTTGGGGACGATTTTATACAAGGCCATTCCTGCCTGTAAAGTGCCAAGATGCAGTCATCAACATCCTCTTCATTATTCTGCTTGTGTCCATCTTTTTAATTACCAATTGAGCACAAAAGCCACAGCTGTAAGTTGTGTGTGTGTGATGTGTATATGCAGGTGTGGACGCGCGCTTTCTCACCTGCTGCATCTTCTTGTACTCGCCCACACGAGCGTACGCCATGAAGAGGTGAGAGTGATACTCCTCGCTGAGAGGAACCTTCTTCACTGCAGCTTCGTACAGTTTGGTGACCAACTCCGCTGTTAACAACAGGAACCATATTTTACATGCAGTCAGTCCAGCATTATTACCAGCCTTACGGTGTGTGTGTGTGTGTGTGTGTGTGTGTACTCACGACGATGCATCTCTCTGTACAGTATAGTCAGAGCTTGTAATGAGTTGTCATCGGTGGGCTCTAGAGTGGTCACTTCCTGGGCCAAAGTGAAAGCTTCATCCTGCTTTCCAGTCCTCTGAAGGCCAATAGCCTTTAGGACCTAGAAGGAGGAGGAGAGAGATCAGAACAGAAATTCCAAATATTTTCTGGTTTATTTAGTTTTCTATGACAGTAAACTGAATATCTTTGGGTTCTGGACTGTTTGTCAGGACGAAGCAACATTTGACACTTTGTGCTTTGGGAAACAGACATTTTTCACCTTTTACTGACATTTTGTAGACCAAACAACTAATCAATTAATTAAGAAAATAATGGACAGATTAATCGATAATGAAAATAAACATTAGTTGCAGCCAATTGCTGGTTGCAGCTTCTCAAAAGTGAGGATTCAAAGCTTTAATGTGTCAAACATGATAGTACGGCTGCAACTAATGATTATTTTGTGGATTAATCAATATTACAGGCGGTCTGTAAAACATGTCTTGTTTGACTAATGGTACAAAACCCAAAAACAGGTTTATTACATAGAAGAGTATGAAAACCAGAAATTAATCCAGAAATGAATCAGCACATTAACAATAATGAAAAATTGTTAGTTGTTAGGTTAGTCGATTGACAGAAAATATTTTCATAATCAAGTAATCGCTAGAGTTGTTTTTCAAGAAAAAAAAGCCAAATATTCACTGTTTCCAGCTTCTTAAATTAGAGGATTTTATGCTTCTCTGTCATACATGATAATAAACCATTTAATAAACCAAGACAAAAGGATTAGTTGATTAATAGATAAAATAAAAGGCACATTAATCGATAATGAAAATAATTCTTAGTTGCAGCCCTAAAATGATCATTTCGCTGCATCACAGTGGAGCTTTATAAAATTCTTTGTACTGAACAATAAACAGAAAATGGATTTTATTTAACATACTCAGTAGTGAAGAAGCTCTAGAGCCCTCACACTTCTTGTGACTATTAAGTAAATAATATTACAAATAGATTTGAATAACACTCTAATGGCTTTTATAATCCCATTAAATCTGTGGGATGTTTTAGGGTAAGTGACAGTAACAGACTGATCTGTCTGTTGCAGCTAACTTCAGGGTAAACACCCACCAATAAACAGCTGCTGGTTGATAAGAATCTGTGAGCTGTGTTTGGTCCTCAGGTTTTTTAAAGCCTTTATTTAGTGACACATTTGCTGCTTCGTATGTTTTGAGGCGTTGGCGACAACAGGGCGGCCTTGTGGTTACAGTCTAGCAGCCATCAGGTCACAGCTTTGACCCCTGCAGCAGCAGCAGCAGCAGCAGCAGCATGTGTTTCATCTCTGTCACAGTGTCCTTGAACAGTGTCTCTAAGCTCGCTGGTCAAATTTGTGCACATGCGTTTCTCTCAAGGTTTGAATCCAAGCTAAATTTTGCCATTTGCACAAATTTAACCACCGGACCTGAACTGTTTATTCAAGTTATAAACTTGCACAAACATGTCTTCATGCCAGTTGCTGTTGCACTTTTTATACACTCACTGACTGAGATTGTACTGTGTGTTATACAACATCTGACGTGTCCTATAATAATAACAGCAACATGCAAGAAAATTGTCAGAAAGCAAGAAATTTAAGGGTTAAATCAGAGCACACATAACAGCTCCGATGGTGCCGTTTCCAAAAAGAAATCTGTATTTTTCTAAGATCCATTTAGACTTTTGCAAAGAGTGAAGGTCGCTTCATAGTGAACAGATAAATTCAACACTTCCAGTCAGAGCAGTTCTTTAGTCACCCACCTTGGCACAGTGCAGATCCTTATGTTTCTTCAGCAGTTTATCTGCCTGCTGTATTGCCATCTTATTGTTGCCATTATCAAGGTAATCTGGGGAAACACAAAGAACGACATCACTACATTAACATGGATAATAATTTTAAATATTTGACCTGAATGCATATAAGTTTAAATACAAAGAAATTTAGCAAATTACTGTATGTCTGTATAGTGACATGTGAAGCTTAGAAATAAAATGATTAGCCGATCTCCAGAAAATTAATCAGCAAATATTTTTTACTAATCATCATCATCATCATCATTTTTCATGCAACAATGCCAAAGATTCTCTAGTTCCAGCTTCTCAAACTGAGAATTTGAGGCTTTTCTTTAGAGCCGCAACTAACAATTATTTATTGTTATTATTATTATTAAAAATTATTTATTGATGAATTGATACATCATTTTGTCTAGAAAATGTCAGACAACAGTGAAAATGTTTGTTATAATTTCCTAAGGTGACGTCTTCAAATGTCTTCTCTGATTAACAGTCCAAAAAGAAATTCTGTTTACTATCATGTACAACTGGCAAATGTTTGGCATTTTTTTCTCAACAAAATGAAACGAATTATTTGATCATCAGAATACTTAATTTCTGTCAATCGATTAATTGTTGCAGCTCTACTTTTCTTTGTCTTATGTGATAGTAAATTGGTGCAAAAAACAAGCAATTTAAAGTCATTAACTTGGGCTCTCAATAATTGTCACAGACATTTTTCACCATTAGATGACATTTTATAGACCAAATGATTAGTCTATTAGCAGTTTAATCATTAAAAAATGCTGCCAACATGACTAAATCTGTCTTTTTGAATGGTTGGTAAATGAATTATGTGCGTGCGCGCACACACACACACACACACACACACACACACACACACACACACACACACACACACACACACACACACACACACACACACACACACACACACACACACCTCAGTTCAGGCTCTTCAGGACAGCTGGGTGCCAAAATTAACTGTGCTAGACAGTTCACTGTGATTGTGTCATGTCTATTCTCTCTGTTCAAACTCATCACAGATGAGCCAAAAGTTGGCGAAAGCCCACAGAAACTTGTCTAGATGACCCGTGATATATCATTTAGATCCAGAGTTATTAAGTTCACGGTCAGCTGCCAAACTAAGCAGCACTGCAGCTGCAGCCATGGATGACACACAGTAACTATGGAGAGATATGGAGATTTATGATGAAATACATTTTTATTTCACAGCCACTGCAGAGCTGAAACTTCACTGCTACTAAAAAAAAACATCACAAATAATCCAAAGTATCATTCCTAACATTACATGTTCATTCTCAGTTTGGGTCAGTGAAACACTGAAGAGCAGGAATTCAGTTAGTACAAAGCTAACAGTAAAGAGTAAGACCTACTTAAGTAAATGTACATAAGTATTATGAGCTTGATGTAGTTAAAGTATTGCAGTAAAAGTAGTGGTTTGGTCCCTCTGACTGATATATTATTATATATGACATCATTAGATTATTAATACTGAAGCATCAGTGTGTAAGCAGCATGTTACTGTTGTAGCTGCTGGAGGTGGAGCTAGTTTCAACTACTTTATATACAGTTAGCTAGTTTAGTCCAGTGGTTCCCAACCTAGGGATTTTTTATTTTCTCTAATCTTTGATTTTTGCTGAAATATTGGATCATTTGAACATTTATTGAAATGAAACCATGTGAGAAGTTTAGAGGGAAAAAATCACTATTTGGTGGAGCTGTTAACAACTCAGACATCTGAAATGTGACCCCGACTACACACTGCTTTTTGTAAGACGTCAAAAGCCAAAAAGGTTGGAAACCACTGGTTTCATCTTTAACAATGTGTTGTATTTTAAAAGCTTGTTATATTATCCATTGTGTCAAATCTTCATTTGAAAAGTAACTAAAGCTGTCAAATAAATGTAGAAAGTACAATAATTCCCTCTGAAATGTAGTGGAGTGAAAGTATAAAGTAGCATCAAATAGAAATACTCAAGTAAAGAACAAACACCACAAAACTAGTACATGTACTTGGTAAAACACTGAGAAAGAAGAAATTATGTCCGGTATGTAGCGGTGCTCATTCAGCCTTCAGCTGTGACAGCTTCATGCTAGTTAGCCACCTAGCACGCTAGCTTGAAGCATTGTCCTTTAAGTATTATGAACCTGATGCTAGCAGAAAGCTAACCGTATAGCATTTAACTAGCTACTGATTCAGACTGGACCATGGGCTGGACCCGGACAGCTTACAACAACAACAGCAACAGAAATACCTGTCAACCTGACACATAAACAACTTTTCTTTTAAACACGGAGACAGTTTACAGCGCGTCCACTGGCTGACCGGCTAGCTGACACATTAGCCAGCCAGCTAGCTGTCAAACAGCGACCGTTAGAAAGCACTTCGACTTTGAGAGTGAGCCGCACCGGACGACACATTCCCAGCTCACTTTAACGCGATAACACCACCGAGAATGTCTACAGGCTTCACGCAGGGACACACACACAGTTTCATCCAGACACCCGTGGCAGGCAGGCAGAGTGTGTCCCACCCGCGGCTCGGTGGCAGGCCGGGTAAGGTGCACTGTCATCGGGCCGCTGCAAGCAGCTGAGCCCGTGGTTGCGGCTGGAGGGGGCCGCGCCGCTGCCCTCCCGACTCAAACAGCCGCTAGTTTAAGCGCATGCACTGGTACAGAACACCGCAATGTTTACCAAACCTCCGCACACAGATAAATGTGTAACTCCCCATTGAGTCCTCACCGTATATGGGTCTCAGCCTCCTGTCGTTGGGGTCTTGCACATGGCCTCTCGCCGCCATGGTGGAGTTTACCTGCTGGGTAAATGTTCACACATGCGTACTGAGAGCTGCCTGTAGGAGCGATTAAAGGTTGTCATTAACTGTCCATACAGGACTTAAAGGATAAGTTCACAATTTTTCAAGTGTGTCTTAAAACAGCAGTCAGGTGTCCATATGAACAGTGAAAGAGGTTTTCCTCGCTGTAATCATTCCTCCTGTTCATACTGGATATTAAAAGATCCCCTTCAAATGTGCTTTCAGTGGAAGTGGTGGGGGGCAAAATCCACAGTGTGTCCACAGTCATTTAGTGCAAAAATGTATTTAAAAGTAGATGTGAAGCTTATATGAGGCTTCAGCAGTCTGAGTTAGTCATATCAAGTGGATATCTGCCACATTTACAGTCTTTTTAGCATCAAATTCCCTCTTTGTGTTTCCTCGGACAGTGTTTCCCTGTTGAGCTGCGGTGGAAGTATAGTAACAAAAAGAGGGACTTATCAATTATCAATTATCATATCTGTCAATTATTTTTTTGAAAATGCCATGAAATAGTTTTTGAAAATGCAGGTTATAATATTTTTAGAGCTCATAGTGATGTCTTCAAATCTCTGTTGTGTCTGATCAATAGTCCAAAATCCAAAGATATTCAGTTCACTATCATGTAAGACACAGAAAAGCCTCATATCCTCACATTTGAGAAGCTGCAACCAGCAAATATTTAACATTTTTGCTTAAAAAAAATAACTGAAACGACTATTCGATTATCAGAATAGTTATTGAAAAAATGCAGAATCTATAAATATCCAAATTTTGCTCATCTGAAAAGTTTAAAGATCACATCCAGACATATTTTAACATATAAAATACTGTAGTTTGACTAATAATTTGTGTCTGCTATGGTTTTTCCACAAAAACAGTTCAATCACCTTGTTAAAAATCCCTTGTGTAAAAATCCAGAGTCTATGAATATACAAGTATTGTTCATTTCAAAAGTGTAACTGTTGGATACAAGAAGTCTCCTACCCTCACTGAAAAACACGTCATTTCTACATCACACTTGTTTGAGATGCATACTGAACCACGATTGGCTTACAAACTGGTTGTGATGTCATAAAATCCTGCTGGTATGTTCACGTCTTAAACTCAGATTTAATCTGCGTACAAAAAAAAATTTTCTTCCTTCAGTAACTGAATGTGAAAACAGCCTTCTAGTGTCAAACTCTGCACATACATAATCCTGCACAGTGAAACATCGGTGAAATAACAATAAGCAAAACACAATTTTGAGTGGAGGGGGACTTTAATTTAAGTGATCAGTCTGGTGCCAGAGGACACATGGCACTGCCCAACTGCAACATAGCTTCCTTTAAATCTCAACAATTAGTCAACTAATTGTGAAAACCTTCATCCACATGAAAAACTACAACTTACTTTACTTTTTGTTTCTATTTTGACATTTTTTTTGTCATTGTAAATTTCTATTGTCTACATTTTCAGAGTTATTTCACTTATTTTCTGATCTTTATATTTGGCTTGTTTTGCTTTTTCATGTCTTATTGATCGATGTGACTTTTTTTGCTTTGGCAACAGGTGCTTCAGATATTGTGGCAGTAAAGTATCTACAAAATTAAGCAGCCGAACATTGCTAAGAAGATTAGGTCAGATAAAACCTGTCATAAGAAGTGGGTCATAGTACAACAGCACTACAAAGAAGGAAAAAAAAAAACTACCTGAAACAACCTGAAAGTATACAGAAGTTGTTTAAAATGAGAGAACGTAAATATAATTTGAGAGGAATCTGCATGTTTGAGAAGGGTCAGGGTTTTTTTTATGACTGTAAAAAAACAAAACAAAACATGTATTTCTGGTAAAAGGGTGAATTTACAGAAGAGAAGTGAGACACTGAACAAATTTAAAAATGTGTCATCAGAACGTCATGCTGGCATTATTGTGAGAGGAAGAGTAATAGGTTGTTCTTTATCCTATGCTGTATTGTTTTCTACTGTACTGTTGCTGTGTTGGGAGTAATTGACATTTTTTCTGTTTCTGTTTTTATGTAGTATGTCGTTCCAAAACCTTTTTGGGCCATCTAAACCATGTTTTTATGTGTTGAGTGTGTGTGGTGAAGAGATTATAACCATGTAACAAAAGGAAAATACTCACTTACAAAAAACAAACAAGAAACAACACATTGATTCTCTTATTTGTTCAAATTTATTAGATATTCTGTTATGTTCCATTGTCTAGACCTTCAGTCACAGCTTGAAAGCTGTGAAAAAGAAAAAAAAAAAAAGGAACTAATTGTATTACATTCAGTACTAATTCCCCTGAATTTTGCCTTATCAGAAAAGAGAAACTTGAATACATTGTGAATCTTTGTCTTTCAAAAACAACAAAAGAAAACATAAAAGAAAAAAAAAAAACAGTAGATTTCGCAAGTGCTTATTCATGATTACAATAAAGAAAACAGTATTTTGGACTCCATCTGTTCCCTAAGCTTCTATCCCTCCCCTCACAGTCATACCCTGGCTGGCATCACTGGTAATGCTACAAAACTGTACATCACGCAGCCTATTCTACTCTACGGGGCGACTCCCGTCATCGTCAAACTCAGTCAGGCTTTTCACTCCTCAGCGGTAAAAACGAGGTCAAGCTGAATCCAGTTTGACTTTGAGGAGAAGCCGCCCCTTTAAAAAGGATTTCCCTTCTTGTCTGATGCAGTTCAAGAGCTTCTCAAAAGCACTGATGCACTGATCAAACAAATGGAGACAAAAGCAAGGAAAGATTTAAAACAAAGTGTGTTGAGCATGCAGATCCAAATCTCTATAGTTGTTTTTGTAAATCTGTTTGTCCTCATGTGTCGATGATAGAATGGGTCCATATCATGCTTGTACAGGTGTAAAACATGTCCTGCAGTTGAGAAATAGCCTGACACGTCCATCTCCTCGTCACTATAGCTGTACATTCATAAGCATGGATGAGGTACAGTTAAATCATGGTATGAGCAACATGTGGACAGTTTGCTCCACTTTACACACTGTACTCAACAACACACTGTCCACAGAGCTGACATCACCTGCTCTGAAAATATTACAACTTACTTAAAGTTACTTTTAGCAGTACAGTATTGAATGACAACGCTTGGTAGCTGTGAATATCCCATTCAAGTCTGTTTTTATGTACACTGTCCATTTCTATAATGGGCCTATTTATAAAGTACACTTCTGACTCTCTTTAAAACCTGTCTGACATAAACCACACACACACACACACACACACACACACACACAGATAGGTTACTACAAAACCTAAGTTTGGAGACGCTCGTTCTCATACCTGATCGATTAAACATCTTCATCACAACTGCACTAAGCTACGTCATGATCATATAAAACATCACAAAGTATTTCAGCTAGAGCCTGACAGGATCTGCATTAAGCTCAAATAAACAAAATTAAAAGACGGCTAAACTGAGCTCTTGCTCTGATGAATGGCTGCAAAAAAAAAAAAAAAAAAAAAGTAGAAATGCAGGACAGAAAGCAGGATAAAGATGCCGTCTGTTTTCTGATCAAAGCTCACACTAGATCACCAAACATCGATCTAAACCATAAGGGTCAAATTTATTTTAAGTAATAATCTCGAACTCTTCAACCAACTGCCAACTGACTGACGTCACACAGGCGACACTGTTTGGATCTCTGGGAAGTGAGGTCCAAAAACACACCTGCAATTACCGCTTATCACCATAGTTACCGCCAAAGAGAACGAAACCAAGATCTTTGAGATTGTTACTTTAAAAGGTATGCTATGCAGGATTTGTTGGTTGGTGTTTGTAAACACACAGCATTCAAGTTGGCCCCTCCTCCCCGGGTCAACTAGCGAGCGAGCGAGCAAGAGAGAGCGCTGCGGTGGTCGAACAAGCTAGAGAGTGGATGAAGAGAGCGAGCTAGTGAGAACAAATCCTTGAATCAGATAAATTTAACGTTATTTTCTGATTGTTTCACGGCGGTTACGTTGTAAGCACAAATAAATACACCCACACCTCCGCACAATCCTGCGGGAAGGTGCTGCATTCCCAGATTTTGTGTGAATGCAGAACTTCATCCCGTTCGCTGTGGCCTCTCTGTTCTGCGCGTGTGTAACTCAGCCCTCAGTCTAACAGACACACGGACCTGCAGCTCTTTATACATCCATGACACAGAGACAGAGAGCAGAGGGGAGCAGAGGAGAGACGGAGACAGCGATGTAACCTGCTCGCTACACTACAAGTCCCGACCTCACGTCCTGCTCACTGTTATTGGCTGGGGGCTACACACCCACTGCCCAAAGGTTGACACCCAGAACCCTCCCAAACACAGCAAAATAATAAGAAAATAAGACAATACAGGCAGAGGGCAGAGTCTCTGCAGATAAATACACTGCCACACACTTGTAGTGGATCATAAGTGATGATTGACAGGGATTACTTTTGTATGAGTCTGTACATTATTTTTTTTTAGGAAAACCCTGCATAGTGTACCTTTAATATTTGCCAAAGCGATTTCACTATTGACTAGAATTCAGAAAGAAAGGTTCAGACTGATTTCATACTATCTTGTAGTTAAAGTAAATGAAAAAAAAAAATCACTATACACGGTGAAAATAAAACTATAAACCCAACCCACAAACATCGCAGATCTGCCTGGACCCATTCACTCTGTCAGTTGAGAGAGGAAACGGTAGTGTGTGTATGTATGCGTGTATATATACATACATACACACATACACACACACAAATTACCTCCATTCATGCACACAGCGACGCACAGACTCTCATCCTGGTTTGTTTTAGTTTAAAAAAAAAAAAAAAGCTTTGTGGAGGGTGCGGGAGCCCTCCAGTTAAAGCCCTAAGCCAAGGAGAAAGGACATGCAGCGACAGCATGAGGCAAGTTCAACAGGCTGCTCATTGAGCCTTGATATTAAGCTGAACATTATCCATCTCAGTCCCAAGAGTGACAGTCCTTAAAGGCAGCTGATAAGACAAACAAGCACACAAATGCACACACTAACACACACACAGACACACAGGTGACTCTCCTAGAGGATGCTGACCCTCTCTCTAATCATCACAAACAATCCACTTGAGCGAAGCTGCATTGCAGCAACTATACACATGCAATGACAGTTTAGTGAGGAGTTGCTGTTGTCCACATGCACTTGTGACAGGAGAGGAGTAGGGCTGGTGTGCATGTTTAAAATGTGGGACATGTGCGCATGTGTGGGTGGGAAAGTAAAGAATTATCTATCATGCTTGTTGCATTATGTATTATATTGTTTTGAACCATATAACAGGCATGGATCAGCCTCAAAACTAAAACAAAAAACATCAGTATTCCCGACTAACTGCCAGACAGAGGGGACAGTGAGACAAGGGGGGAGGAGATCTAGACTAATTTTACCAGGACAATAATAAAGACAATACTGAGGGGAGAGACAAGGATTAAAGTAGAGACAGACAGTTATAATACAAGGGAAGGTAGGGGGATAAATGGTCCAATACCTGCTAAAGTCATCTCATACCAATTTTTGTGGGAACCTGTTTACCTAAAAACATTCTAATTAATTTAAAAGGCTTGACTTTCTGAGTCACGGTTTACACACCTGAATAAAAACAAAGCCCATTGTGATAATCAACTAACAATTACATATCAGGCAATTTACGTTCTGTGCAAAGAGTTTTTTTTTTCTTTTTATATGTATGCAAAACCATGTTTTTTTTCTGAGTGAACAGGAGGCTTGTGATTGGGGTAGAATCTGTACAGTACTGTTAACCAATCTTGTCAAACCCCCCAATGAATCATGTGAGACAGGAAGAGAAGAGGCGACGTCGGGGCCACTTCCTCATCGTGGTGGACGTGTCTCTGATGACATCATCATGACAGGGTTTGGTTGATTTGCCTCATTGCTCATGAGCAGCACTGGTGCCTCGAATCGGACCTGTTTTACGCAGCTGAGAGAAGGAGAAAGTCAGGTTTTGTTTTCAGTTTGAGGATATAGATTATAGAAGTATTAAAGGACGGGTTCACAATTTTTCAAGTATGTCTTAAAATAACAGTCAGGTGTCCATATGAACAGTGAAAGAGGTTTTCCTCGCTGTAATCATTCCTCCTGTTCATACTGGATATTAAAAGATCCCCTTCAAATGTGCTTTCAATGGAAGTGATGGAAGCCAAAATCCACAGTGTGTCCACACAGTCATTTAGTGCAAAAATGCATTTAAAAGTTGATGTGAAGCTTATATGAGGCTTCAGCAGTCTGAGTTAGTCATATCAAGTGGATATCTGCCACATTTACAGTCTTTTTAGCATCAAATTCCCTCTTTGTGTTTCCTTGGACAGTGCTTCCCTGCTGAGCTGCGGTGTGTGATGAGCCCTGGTTTCATTTTGGGGTTTGATCTGGTATTAACCTGCATCTCTCCTTGTTCTGCAGGTGATCATTAGTGTAACCTGGAACACCTGAGGGCCCACAGTGTTTCCAGGTCATTTCAGTCTGGCTGCAGCAGGCAGGTAGCTCTCTCTCACTGTCCTCTGGCTGCTCGTTGCTGCTGCTGTGTGCAGCTCTCTGCTCGCCCCTCCTGTTATCCGCTTTGGTTGGTTTAGTCATGTTGCCTTAGCTTTGTTATGTTTTACTTTCTTGCACCTTACAACACTCACACATCTTACACCCATGCACACAACTGACACTACTGATATCCACACCCCATGCTTTAATTACTTCTTTAATTTGGTTTAATAAAAGCTTCTTTTGTTAAACTTTGACATGGTGCCTCTCCCTTTTGTTGGGGCCACTTGAGCCAGGTCATAACAGGTGGAAGTATAGTAACAAAAAGAGGGACTTTGGCACTAAAAAGACGTAACGTTGAAAGATATCTACTTGATTTGAGTCATTTGGGCGCTGAAGCTTCATATTAGCTTCAGATAAACTTTTAAATACATTTTTGCACAGAAGGAGGACTGTGGATTTTGTCCCCCATCACTTCCATTGTAAGTGCATTATGAAGGGATCTTCTAATGGTCAGTATGAACAGGAGGAATGATTACAGCAAGAAAAAATTATTACAGTGTTCATTTGGGCTCCTGACTGTTGTTTTAAGACAAACTTAAACTGTGAACCCCTCCTTTAAGCTATGTGCATGCAGGAAAATCTGCTTCCAAAAATCAGAAGGGAACAGATTACAGCAGGGTGAGCTGTTATCAGGAGGTAAACAAACTGAAAGCACCAAGTGATGTGTTTAGTGTGAAGCAGCTGTAAGAGAATGTTAAATCTGTGAGTGAGAATGTGAGTTGATCAACAGCAGGCAGGAGGAAAATGACTCAGAACATGACCCTGTTCTTCAGAGCTCCATTTGTTTAAGATTTGGCACGAGCCTCACAAGACAAAGCCAATTTAAAAAGCTAACATTTGCTAATTAGCACTGAACATAAAGCACAGCTGAGACTGATGGAAGTTTTGTCACAAACCAAAGTATTAGACGAACTGAAGTTTTAGCCTGATGATGGCACTAGATGAAAAGTTAAGGCACCAAACTAAATGGCAATCCATCCAATAGTTGTCGAGACGTTTCACTCAAAACCACAAATGTCAACCTCATGGTGGCGCTAGAGGAAAAGTTAAGAGATCATTTGAAGTCATTAGGATTCCTCCTCTAGGCAACATTGATACAATATCAGCACCAAATTTCATGGCAATCTATCAAATAGTTGAGATATTTCAGTCTGGGCTGATCCATCCTTGGCCTCATCTCTTAACATGGATAAAAAAAAAATAAGAGCCAATCCAATTTTGTTTGAGGTACTATAAACTAAAGAGATAAATTCAGCTTAAGGTTCAGATTTTTTTTATGACATTTTGTCATTTAATCACTAAAATATATAAAATGTACTTCAACATAACAAATTGCATGCAATAGTTAATTTGAGTTAAATGTGTCAGTTTCATGAATTGTCTAAGTTTAAGTGCCTTTAATATTCTTTGAGAGAATCTTGCAGGTTTTCATCGCAGTGTTAGAATATGTTTAAGGTGGTTGATCAGCTTTTAACTACCCTGCAGCTGCAGTAAAAAAAATGTGTAGCAAACATACAATCAGCACTCAGCCAATAACGTACATTTAAGCTGTAACTATTATTTTTATTATTCATTAATTGTTTGGTCTATGAAATATCAGCAAATAGTGAAAAACGACAATTTTTTTATAGCTCAAGGTGATCTCTTCAAAATGCTTGTTTTGTTTGACCAACAGTCTAAAACTCAAAGATATTTACTGTCACATATGACAAAGAAAAGCAGCAAATCTTCACAATGATGAAGATGAAACAATGAAGAAAATACTTAAAACGATCAAAAATAGGACTGTAACTAACGATTAATCTGCCACTTATTTTTTATGATTAATAAATTGATTAGTTTGTAAAAACTGACAGTCCAAAACCACAAAACAAAACCACACATTTGAGAGCCTTGAACTGGCAAATGTTTTGCATTTTTGCTTAAAAAATTTGTTAAAATGATTGATTATGAAAAATAGTTGCAGATTCATTTTCTGCCAAATCAATTAGTTGTTTGAGCTCTACGTAAGTGCTGATCGTGGCTTTGACTCTACTCATGTTGCCTTTGTTTTAAAGTAAAAGCAGCCTATTATTCAAGATTCATCTACGATTCTTAACCTATTTAACAAATCAGTTGTGTGATGGCTTTCAAAGAACCAAGTTAGCTGGCTGATAATTAGCAGGATCATTTCAGCGTCATGTTAGCCTGGATTAGTAGAGCCACGGTCGAAGAACAGAGTCCATGAAAACAGAGGAAGATCATTATGAAAAGATGAAAACAGAGGAGGATTATAATGAAAAGAAGTCACAGGGCTGAAAAGATGTCAAGCACAAAGAAAACAAGCTGGACAGTTCCAAAAAACGGACAAACAGGTGAGTTAGACAGCAGGCAGACAGAAGTATGAAGACAACGGCGGACAACGATCCATGCAGCGCCACCACCTCTCCTTCGTTGAGACTTACTCAGCCTGCCTCTAGAGTTTGACCTACAGCGACGGGCCTCTACTCGTCTGTTGCAGAGGTGCCTCGCACATCTCCCTTCTGACGCATCTAATGTGAAATTCAGGAGTTAAAGGGGTTAAATCGAGTAGATTAAGTTTGTTGTGTAGTCTCCAGCAGTCTTCTAAACACAGAGCAATGATCATTTGGACAGTTCATCATTCACAACAGAAACCTTCACATGTACTCTTCTTAGCTTTTAAAAGATCTGTAAAATTGAGCAAAAGACAAAAGCAACTCTTGTGTGCCCCAGTTATTGTATTCTTACATCTGCCTTGAACTTAATTCACCTCACTAGGAAGAAGACATTATGGTCCAGTGTAACTTTGGGAGGATAGCTGTGCATTCGGTGAGTTAATTACCTCCTCAAGCTCTTTTTGAGTCTCCTCTTCCATCCGCCTGATGTCCTCCATGGTCAAACCCACCCATTTGTCGACCCAGCAGAACAGCTGGCGGTGGAAGTTGGTGAAAATACGCTTTTCTTGCTGTGGAAGGAAGGAGGCAAAGAAATTAAAATGAAGTAAAACAACATTAAACTGCCTTCTGTGACTAACTAGCACAATAATAACACTAACATGAAGGCACACAGAGACTTCAGACCTCTTGCCCTCATCATCTCTTCCCTGAACTGAACTATGCTTTTTCCTCAGTGTAATTTATCTCTCCTTCAACAGGTTCAGGGATTTTAATTAAGAAACACTGACATGTTTCTTAGAGCTATGTCTCCCTCTGCTGAGCAAAATAAAAACAACACAACTCATTGGCAGAGACTGTGTGGATGTTACTGACATTTAGAAAATTCATGTTAGATAAAAAAAAAAAAAATTAAAAAAAAAAAGTCTAATTTAACTCCACAAGAGGCAATTTGAAGGATATATTATGTACAATGAAAAAGTTGTTGGTCATTATAATCAAGCCTCCTGCCTGTGAAGTCTTTATAATATGACGGTTGTTCTTTTTGGTTTCTTGGACTGTGTTTTCTTGCAGCAGAGGGACAGTAACACAAAGAGGGAATTTCCTGCTAAGAAGACCAACTCTGGAAAATACCTTCTTGATTTGACTAACTGACTGCTGACGTCTCAAAATAGCTTCAGCTGAACTTAATAATGTATAAGTGTCTGGTTATGCTCAAAAAGAAGTAGCTCATATGATGTGTTTTCTGACCACATCGGAAATTAAAAGTGTTTATAGTTGTTCTGAACGGCACTTAAAGATGGAGTGAAAGGCCAACTGTCATAAAGAAGGAGGAGATATGTTGTTTAATTGAGAGATATTGGCGTATATTTTTACAGTCTCTCCTGGAAGGCATTCATGGTGTTGCACTTGGTTATTCACATGAGAAGTGTCATAAAGAGTTGTGTCGAGAATGGAAAAACAAGTACTTGGGAGAGAAGTTGAAACCCTGATTCCTTTCTCAGCTCCACATGCCGGGCCAATCACCGCGTTAAGTGGGTGTGAATGTCAGATTGTCGGTTTTAGACAGAAATTGTCGGATTAGCCCCTCTAATCCGACGTCGGAAAGGTGACGGGGGAGGAGATTTCTGAAGCTATTCTATCGTCTGACAAGCACTTCTGACACAACCGAGCCTCAACTGTGGATTTTTTTCCCCCGTCACTGAGGGATCTCTTCACAGCCAGTATGGAAAGGAGGAATCACTATAGCAACCAGTGACTCTTTCAGGGTACATATGAGAGTATCATTTTAAGATAGACTATGAACGTATCCTTTGATAAACAATGTTAATTATTCATTAGCGGCACTCAAAGTCTAACAAACAAATAAATACTTCAGATTAGCACATTACCCTGTGGATGAAGTTTTCCACTTTGGTCTGCAGACCCCACCATCTGAACTTGACGGTGACCAGTTTGTATGCACACATGTAAGGACAATCTGTCTTCAGCTCATTCTGCAAAGGAAGAGAAAAAGAAAGCACAAGAGGTAAACGTGTTGCTCATTAATCACAGATGTGATGGATGGTAGATTTTGAACAACGGTTCATCTCTACTTTCTGTTACTATGTCAGGTACCTTCCATTCAGGGCCCAGAGGTCCTCTGCCTGTCTTGGTGGAGTGGAAAAGAGCAGGATCTTCTTCTGGCTTATAGTCCTACAACAGAACAAACAGCATCAAAACATTAATATCCAGCAGGAGACAGAGTGTACCTGAGTCCCACCTGTCTACCACAGCTGCTACTTTCAATATGTTAATACATGATACAACTAGTGTTCAAAAACTCCACAGGGTACCTTAAGTGTTCGTTCAAGAGTTGAGGAAATCCTTGTCATTAAGTGATTTGAGATTATCACTTTAAATTTTTTATTGTGTTCTCAATGTGACACATAAATGTTGAGCAATCTCTGACTCTACTTTCTCCATTTTTTATTTTAAAAGAAAACAAAGTTTAAGCTAGTCAGTGCTGACTCTCGCATACTGAAGGTGTGAAGTCAGACTTCACCCTTCCAGCATGTGTTCAAGACTGCTCTCCAGGAACAGCAACACCCAGACTGTATTTTTACTCCCCCCCGCCCCCCTCAACCCCTGAGCTTAAGGTTCACTGTGCTGTTTTAATCCATCAGATCTGTTGGGAAACAGTGGTGAATACCTGGAGCAGATGGACATTGAGATTAAGCCTTGGACTCAACACTGATCCACTTAAGTCATTATAGTACAGGAGCTCATAGAAGAAACACTGCAGCCCTGAGACAACTGTGACCCACCTGGATGAAAATAGCTTAATGCCTCCTTTTAGATTTTAAATCACAGACAACATGACGGTTGAAGTATTACTCACTGACAACTGCCCCCAATGGACTAATGAGGGGCTTTAAAAGACAGCTGAGAGTTGTATTGATCAGAAGTCTCATGCCATTTAACAAAGTATGAGCCTGTCAGTGCTCAGCATCCATTTCCCAATACTTTTATGTATCTTCATTAATGCAGTCCAACTGAATTCTCAGGCTATTTCCACAGTATTGTACAGCTCAGTTTCAATTTGAAAAAGTCTGAACAGCAAAGACAAACATTATGATGTCATATATTAGATAAAGGAGTAGATAGTGCATATCCTGAAGCTGCTCAATAGACGGTGAATAATGGACCAGCTGCTAGGACTCTGTCAGCAGTCAGAATCCTAACAGCTGTGATTTTACTGTCATACATGCACATTTTTGAGATTCACAGCTGGAAAACTGAGGGACTTTTTCAGAAGCTTCTGCACTGCATTAGCGACAGTCGTTCACTAATTTCTGTCAATGAACCCACATCAAAAAGTGTCAGCTTATGACGTCACTCATTCAAGCCTGGATGGATTTTGGCCCTATTGGCTAGGAAGAGATCACTTCATGGACAGTATGAACAAGAGGAATGACTACAGCAACCAGAAACTCTTTCAGTGTACACATATAGGCATCTGAGTATTGCGTTAAAATAGACTTGAAAAAAAATTGAACCTATCCTTTAAACATCTAGATCACCAGGACGCCGCGTAGATGCTGAAAGCTGCAGAAATTTTGGAATAGAACAAGGAAAGGATTCCCCTTTAAGAACTTAAAACCTAAAACTCTTTAAAATCATTGTCTAATTCAAGAACATATCACATATACTTCTAGGCCAACTTCAAGCTTGTTACTGGAAGTATTTCACTCTGTTCAGTAAGGCTTTATGGAGGATAATCACTGGATAAATTAAATGTGATGGCTATCCCGGCACCTTAGTGACCTCCAGTCAACTTGTATGACCACATCCTTCCTCAGGGTGGAGACATGCTGCTGTAAATCAGACGTGTCAGTTACCAACACCTGCTTGTCAGGCTGTGAGCCAGAACAACTGATCCACTCGCTATTTTCACTTATTAGTTTAGTGGTTTATACAGTGCTTTTAAACTCACCCCAGTGGCCACTTCTTCTTTGTTTGCAATATCTATGGGAACCACCTCCACAGTCCTCCACGTCTGCTCATCCAGGTCATGAACCTGGCACAAAGAGGGAGACGAGCAATTAAACCCGTGATGTAGAAGATCGTATTGGCTCAGAATACACGCAGAAAGGGGCATTTTGTTTCTGCAGGGAAGCCTTGTTCAAATCTGTGCCGAGTGTGAATCAAATCAGATTTAAATTTCAAACCACACAGATGTACCTTTTTTCTCTTGAATGTACATGGGGCCACACAGGCTGTGTTTACCGCTTTCAAAAATGAAAAAAGTAAGACGGAGTTTGTTGTGTCTATTTATAGGGGCACACATGGAGTTCAGTTTACTAACAATGCATGAGGAGCACCAGTAAAAACAGTTGTATTATATCATCTGTGGCTCTGCTTTCTAAAGTCTGAGAAAAATGCCCTGATGATGTCATAGTGACGTCATCAAGGTTATCTCAGGACTCGGAGACTTTAAATTTATAACAGAAAGCCTGTGTTATAAAGTGGAAATGTGTAGCCTGAAAGGGGTGTTTATCAGGCAGGGAAGGTCTAATGAAAGATGCTTTTGTGTTGCATTATGGGAAATGTAGGATTCAGTGTGTTTGTGACTCATGTTAGGGGAAAAAAGTCTCTGCCTCTGCTGCTTCAATTTTTGACCATTCTTGTTTTTATTTATTTAGTTATTCATTGATTTATTTAACAGGGACAGTGCACATTAATAAACATTGAGTTAGCCAAGAGGCTATCTTTCATCTGTAGTTTCTGGACAGATATAAAGTCACTCGAAAAAAGAATACAAGATTTAAAATGACAAAGTTATTGTGATTATTTATAAGCATGCAGAGCGATAATAAAAAGAGAATATTAATGTTAGTACATGTATTAAACCTAGTAAATTTTAAGTTAATGGAAGTGAAATAATAAATAGCTGGAGTGCCTCCACACTGCATCTTCTACTCACATTTTCTATTGTTCCCATGTCAGGTTTGTGCCACGTCTCGATCTTAATCATGAAGTCGTCCTTCATGTACTCATTCTGAAAAGCAGGAGAAAACACGGATTTCATGAGGGGAAAACTCAACATTTGGCCTGTGTTTCAGTCTTTAACTCTATTTGAAGTCATTACTCAGAAACCAGGTATCACTCCTAAACTTAAATGGCAACAGGTGCATCTGATCGCAGCCGAGAGACTTGGTACAGAGAACATCATGAATGGAGAGTTCTGAGATGTACTTAAACCCTACAGCTAAATCCAATTAACCAATCAGATGTTTAGACTGAAACAACACTGGTGATGGTGTACCGCTCTGCTCAGATCTATTTTTAATCTGATAGTAGTTAGCTTGCAAGTAAGGTACAGCAATATCAGGCTGTGATAACACTTGTCAGAAGACAGATGGTGGTATCAAATATCACATGTCACAAATCAGTGAAAGTCTGTGTGATGACTCATTGAAGTCATAAACTATCAACCTAAGAGAGTAAAAGATGAACAACTCACCGTCACAACTGCAGAGGAGCAAACAGGGAAACAAAGAAAAAATGAGCATCAGTACCAAAAGACTAGAACGACATTTATCATATTTGAAAAAACAACATATAAAAAAATATATAATTTCACAACATTCAAAAAAAAAAAAAAAAAAGTAAATTTAAAGGAGAACTCCACCAATTTTATACATTTAGGACATTTTAATAGTTAAGAGCTATACTACTAAAAAATACATGTCTTCTGTGGCTCTGGAAGCAGCTGTGTCAAGTCTGAGAAAATAACCCTGATGATGTCATCAGGGTTATCTCAGCTTGGGCTGTCTTAAATCACCGCCTCGTTCACTCATTCACTACTTCCTATGTAGTAAACAATAACATAATAAATCCATTGTGGAACTTCTGAAGGCACCATGTTGTAGATAAATTTACATTCAGAATTCAGACACTCAAATAAAATAGCAGACAATGATTATTGTACACTACATCATAAATTGCGAGTGATTTCGGAAAGTTAGAGACTACAGATTTTAACCAAAAGCCTGTGATACAAGCTGGGAGTGAGAAGTTGCCGTTTGCCAGGCACAGAGGGTCTAATGATTGCATTATGCGATCTGTTTGGTTCTTAAATCTGTTTGGTTATCTATGGCAGCCAGAAGGGAGTGCAAAGTAAGAATTTCATTGTACAGTGCAACAGGAGTTCAAACCCTGCTTGCTTTCTCGCCTCCACATGCCCAGCCAATCAGTGGATGTGAATCAGAGCTGCAACAATTAACTGATCAGCGACGGAAGCAAATTGAAGACATTACTGTGGCCTCAGTGTATGAATGGCGTTTTCACGATTTTTAACACTTCATAGACTAACCAATTAAGCGCTTAATAGAGGAAAGATTAATAATAATAATAATAATTTTAAAAAAATCAGTGTTAGTTGCAGCCCTAGTGTGAATGTCAGATTGTCGGTTTTCAGAAAGCTACAGAACTTGTCGGTGGCAGACCCCCAAATTCCAATGTTGGAAATTTGATCTTCGATGCTGGTTTTGACCATCCGACAAGCCGCTCTGTCGGCGTATACTAGCGCCTTATAAGTAATGATAACTCGGACCCAGCTGCTTTGATTTCCCCCCAACTTTATCGAAGTGTAATAATAAATTGCTGGAGTACTCCTTTATGAGAAGCCATGATTACATATAACTATGACATCTTTCATTGTTGATCATATGCAAACACACTGCAGTGAAACGATACCAAGCATGAATTAATTTGCTGTTAAGATGAAACTTACTAGTGCGACAGTATGGGTAGGCGTTCCAGGCCTTTTCGTGAAAAACTAATGCTCCTTCTGGTGCAATCATCTTCACATAACCTGGGACTTTACTGTAGTGGGAGAAAAACAAGTCAAACAATCAGGCCTGTGGACTTTTCAAAAGAAATAAGTTATTTTGTCTTGTCTGCTTATATCCAAAGATTACAATTTAGTATCTGCGGGGTTCAGCGTTTTATGAAGGCCATATCTACTTGTAATCAATTGTTCTTTTTGTTGTTGATGGTACTGTTTCAAGGCTGCCAAAAGCTTTAAGCCAACACCTATTTCCTGCAGAATCAAAGAACCAGTCACACAATATACAGAGGATGAACAAAATAAGAGGAAACATCTGACAAGAAGTTGAACAGCTTCAGCTCCTTTTACTGTTACATACGAATTCTGTCTGAAAGATGGGCAGAGGGCACTTGCTCTGGTTCTGATTGAGGGTGAGAGGCTGTTCCCAAATACGTTGGAACAGGGAAACGGAGATTCGTGTGGGTACATGCGACCCTCAGTAAGAGGACAAACCGGCTGGGTACCACCAGCTGGTCCTGGAGCTTTGCCTGGATGAAGGCTTATTTTAGGATGAGTTGGGGACAGTTTGACAATATGCTGTCAATCGTCGGACCTAGCATCACAAAAATGACCACTAATACCAACTACAGGGAGTCCATTGGTCCTGTCGAGCGGCTAAGCATCTATATTACCCATATTATTTACAGCCTAAAAATCTGACAGGTGTAGATGTGAGACTTATGTTATAATGATAAACTCGTCACCATCACAGAAGGCCCGCCCCTCAATTCATCTGATTGGGTGCTTTTTCTGCTCTGAGTTGGATTTTTTTTAAAGCGTTCAGAGCACTCCTGCAAAAACACGAGGCGCTCAGCAACACAAAAGCAGCGAGCAAAAAGCTTCACTCATTGAAAACAATTACAAAAAGCCGCCCCAGGCTGCTAAAAAGCGCTCTGTCTGATCAGGGCCTAAAGCTGGTTCAGTAAAATGGCAGCTTATTTGACACCTAATGTCTCCCCTCAGATGGCTGCCAATATAGTTTTATCATCACGTTAAACAGGTGGCAACTATCTGCTAACGATTTTCTGTTATCCAAACAAACACGTCCAGACGGGGGCAAAAACTCAGATCATGTTGCTCTTTCCGCTGCCAGTGCTCCAGGTTTTACTGACTTAGGTTACCTGTTTGGGGCGTTGGCCAAAAGATGACAACAAAGCCATTAATGCCTGTTTTGTGAAGTTGGCATCTATAAATAATTAGTATTTCTGAGTACCAGAGTGGTGAAGCTGGTATTTATAGCTGTCACAAAGGTGTTACCTCAGTTCTGCGGTAAATGGTGCACACCTCACCTCACCAGTCCCTGCATCACTATGTGTGAGGTTTTAATTGAAGACACTCCATGATACTGCTGCTTATGTATGGCACATGCTGTTATATCTTTTAAAGCTTACATATGCTGCCAATCTGTATTCAATTTAGCTCTCATTTAGTTCCCTTTCAATGGCAGCGTACAATAGTTACATAAAAACACATCCAGCACAACAAAACAGGATCTCAGAACTATGAGAAAGATAAAACAATTACATAGTACTGGTTTCTGGACATAGGGTTGGATATATAATAGGTATATGGAGACTTCAAAGATTAGATTCTGTTAAAAGCCAAGCTTATTTTAAATACTTGCCTCTTTAGGTGGTATATTTTATGTGTGTATTGTCCCTTTTCTCCATCCTTCTCATAGGGTTCATTCTTCAGCACCTCAATGCCTTCGCCTCCTCCTGTCTCATTCTTGCTGGCCTCAGCCACAGAGTACAGCTGCCCGACTTGATACTGTGAGAAAAGGATGAGACAGAAGACAGAGACTGAAAACTACAGTGACACAAAACTGCTAATTCCATCTTGTGATTAAGACTGAGCAGATCCCTGAAGCCATGTATGTGCTTCAACAATGCAGTACCCAGACACCCAGATTTGTCTTTACCTATGATGTTAGTCATTTTTTACACAGCAGAAATTTATATTTTTAAGGCTCTAAAATGTGTTGGTGTGCATGTTCATTGACAGAAGTCTCAACTGTGGTGTTTTTACTACTTAATTATCCCTTGATCCAGTATTTTTGAATCCATCATCAGCCAAGAGGGCTTCAAAACAATCTTTTATCAACCTGAGGGTGACAAAAGCTATCCATGTTTTTCTATGGGAAAGACAATATATACTTCTTGTTGTAATCTATGGCGTCATGAGGGAGAAAAAAGTAGTTTGTATGAACGATTTAATCATTTGTGTATACAAATGACTAATTCCTGCTCTCAATGTAATATTGTTTTTGGTGTGAGACACCTGCTTTCAGGCTCCACCCAATCAAATCTCACACCAGATAAGAGAAAGGAGGCCTGGTTAATCAATACAGCTGCTGTATATTTTTCATCACGGAGTGGCTTCATCTTATTTGGCGCCAGATTTGCTTGGGTGGCAGGAGAGTGAGGGACAGAGCCTGAAGGCAAAAACTATATTTAATTGAGAGCACAGATTAGTCATTTGTCTGCATGAGATTGGTATGCACAAATTTCTAAATCGCGCATACCAATTATTATCAAGAGCACAAATCTGTTTGTTTTTTTTCATCCGTGACACCTCCTGGGCACTGTAGGCCTGTCTCATTAGTTATTACTTACTGCATCACCAGCAGAAACCGATGCCAATAGAGTAGTCATGGACAATAGTCATCAACCTTCAAGGGGCTAAATGATTCTGTAATTGTGTTAATACATTTGAAGCCTTGATATAGGAAACATGGGGTGACCGCTGTATTACCCGATTACATAACATTAACAGGCTTTTGTCAGGATGTTACTGCTGTTGTAATTATCATGAAGAACAACAAGAAGAAGCAAAACCTCCGGTAGTGTTCAATCTGCAGAAAAATACAATTATTCCTAATAAAAACTAAATACTCTAACTGCCGGCCACAATGTTTTCCCCCCCATTACAGAAGGCTGTGAACTGGAGCCAAAGTATGAGGTCATTGGATGTCACAGTGGGCTCTGGCCTCAAATAAAAACTAATCAAAAAGAAAGAGAGAAAGAAAAAACAATCCTGAGAGTAAGTAGATTACACAAAAAAGCGGAGTACAAATACGTGACGGCTATTAAGAGCAAGATGACACAGAGACTGTAGTTTTAATGGTTGAGCGCAGTCCAGTTCTGCTCTACCAGCCTGTCACACCAATAACAGGCATCTCTAACAAAGGCTATTGTCTTAGTATGAGCCCCAGACTACAGCCTGAATAAATGAGCATTCTGTGTACAAGAGAAAATTAACATTAAACTCTAAAAACTATGGCTAGTCAAGCATACTGCAGCTGTAATATACGCTGTATTATCAGCAATACTTCAGAAAACTGGATTCACATTGCTCAAAATTATCTGTCATGTAATATTAAAGATGGTATCGAAGTAATGACACTCACCTCTTCCACAGAGATCGGCAACACTACACGGCTGAGAGCAGGAAAACAAGGGAGTGGGGGGGGGGGGGGGGGGGGGGGGGGACGGAGAGACAAACACATTAGTACTTCATTATTAAACATACAGGAGTAAAATACTGATGTTCAAATGTTAAATTAATGAAGCAGTACATAGTTGAGCCTTGGCAGAAGTCAGATGTCACTTTTTTGACTCAAAGTTTAATAGAAGTGTTAAATAAATCTGTGATTATGCAAAGAATACACTAACATCCCAAACAAAGATGGAAAAGGATGAAGTTGTGAGTAAATCTTGAACTGAGCATCTTTGGGGAAAGATGTGTCCCAGTCTGAATAAACGCTGCTTTAGTTATTTGGATATAGCACATGATTCTACTGTAGCTGCTCCCCAATTTATAAAGCAACAATAATTTATCTTATCTTATACAACTGAGAACCATAATTTAACTTTAAGACAGTATGAGTGACTTTACATCTACTAAGGCAGCAACTAACAAGATGGATTATTTTCTTGATTTATTTATTAATCATTTGGTCCATAAAATGTCAGAAAACTGTGCTCGTCACAAGTTCCCAGAGTCCAAGGTGATGTCTTCAAATGTCTTGTTTTGTCTGGCCAACGGCCCAAAACCCAAAGATAATCAGTTTTCTATCATAGAATACAAGAAAACCAGGAAATATACACATTTAAAAAGCTGGAACCTGTGAATTATTACCATTTTTGCTTGGAAAATTACTTAAACGATTTTCAAAATTGCTGTTCATTAATTTTCTGCAGATCAATTATTCATTGCAGCTCTAGTGAGAGTGTAATATAGAGTGTAATAAAAATGACATTATCTTCAAAAAAACACAGGATAATCAGAATATTGAGCCAATTAAAGTTTTTCCTTCATGCTTCAATCTCAAAAGTTCAATATTTTTTCTTTTTTTATCTCATGTCAACATGACGGACTGGATTGTAATGCTTCTATTTAGTTTTGTGTGATCACAGTGTAGTTTATACTGTCCAGCTATGTCATGATTATTGCCAAACAAGCATTCAAAAACAAGTATTTTTCCCCTAATACAACATGCTTGAATCAATTAATTATTTTAAGTAAATAACTTTCACAGCAATCTAGCATGCAGTGAGAAAACAGTTACTAACAGCCTAGATCAGCAGCTCATAAAGCAGTATTACCAGGCTTGATTATGCACAGCCCATAACTGGACATCACAGCTTAATTATGGAACGAGAAGATTCACTACAGAGGCATACAGGGAGTTCCCAGTCCTCTCAGGCTGCTGCTCCTCCTCCTCCTCCTGCTGCTGCTCTTCCTCCTCTCAGAATCCAAACAAATCTTCACTAAGATTGGTAGATTCAACACTCCACCCTTAACCTAAACATACACTGATTGATGAAGATAGCTTAGGCCAGTACACAGGCTGAAAATATGCAGTTTGACACGCTCAACTTAGGGCAGAACATCCCTTAAACAAACACCTATAAATATAAACTACTTGAAAGCAAATATATGATGTATTTAAAGCCAAGCAAATAAGAGAGCGTGATTATGTTTAAACAACCAGGAGTCTGACAGCAGGCACAGTAACATGTAAGGTTGAGGATGTAATGAGTGTTTAAGGGTAATGTAAAATACTTTAGGGCTGCAACTAACAATTATTTTCATTATTTCCTTCTTCCTTTAAAATGTCAGATAGTGAAAAATGGTCTTTATAATTGCCCACAGCCCAAGGTGACGTCTTCAAATGTCTTCTTTTATCCAACCAACAGTCTAAAACCCAAATATATTCTTTCTAAAATGATATAATTCAGAGAATTAATTTCTGCCAATTAATTTTGTTGTATGATGGATGTGACCAATAAAAAAAAATTAAAGCACTTGCAAAAATTGCAAGTGTGCCGGTTAAATGTTTTATTTATAATCTTTTTTATAATTCAATGTATTTTTAATCCCTGATTTTAATGTTTGTTTTATGTGTACAGCACCTTGAGTTGCCACCACTGTTTGAAAAGTGCTACACAAATAAACAAACAAACAAACATGAAATTTAAATATCCTGAACACCTGCCATCACCCAGCTCACACACCAGGAAAAAGACTGCCCCCACTACTATATGTACTACATTTACGTGATAAATCTGATTTTCAAAGACACGTCCAGATTCTGGCACAGTCAGTCATGTAACCGGAGGAACAATGTAGCACAACTGGAAAAACAAAAGCAGAGTGCAGTGTTTGTGCTTTCGGTTCATACTGTTGTGCGGTGCAGCTTTTGCAACAGAGACAAATTAACATGTTGGTTCAAAATGTACAAAAGCATCCACTGGCTGAGATTTTGAAGTGGATCAATCAAGTACAGTGACCCTTTAACACCAGAAGGGTTTTAATTGTTTGTCACAAAGAGATTTCACTCCTACTGGAGTCTACATGTGTCATCATTTCCCCTAATTGGTATATTTCAGCAGCACGAGATGAGAAATTAAACAGAAAAACCATCAGTGATTCACCTGCTTCCATCATCCTCCTCCTAACATTCATGATAGCTTTCTATGGCAGTGTTTTCCAAAAGTACTGCAGCATCAATTTCACAAAAAATCCTGGAAATATTATGAATCAAAACCAATTGTGTTTTTACAAAGTGACCACGACAAACACACATTTGAGACAAGGAAAGTTTAAAAAGGGCTGGAGATGTGCTTAAACCCCAGACTACCAAAATGACACCAGCAAGGATCCAGTTCTCTTCAGCTTATGACTACACACACGTTAATGATTAATCAGCTATTGATTAACTGCTGTTAAAAAATGGATCGTTTTGTGTTAGGAAAACATGGCCGCGTCGATTGTTTAACATGCTGTGAGGAAAAACATGCATGATGTACTTTGACCACTGACAGAAAGTTGCTTGTCATTTACATCCTTAGCGTTCAGTGTCATGCATTCATTATATCCCTAAATTAATGTGTTTACCTTCTCCAGCACTCACTTTGTCACACAGAGCAGTAACAACGGCAGCAGAGAGAAGGTTTGGAAAAAGCTTTGCTGGATTAAAAAGAGGAAAACTGACAGGCTGACTAGTCAAAGTTCAAGTGGTCTTACAGTCCAAGTAACCTGAAGTTATGTAAGAACCAGTGTAAGTCCTCTGTGTGTCCATGCAGGCGCTGCAGACACCTGCAGCACAGGTAGCAGGATGCTTAAGACACAGACAGAATTTATAAATGTTTGAATTACAAGCAGTTGGATTCATTTCTCTTTGCTCTAACTAATATAGAACTACAAAACCAACCAATTAATTCATCTAGAGCTTAAATGAAAATTAATCAGCAACTTGTTTTATATTCAGTTAATAGTTCAAGTCATTTTTTCAGGCAAAAATGCCAAATATTCAGTGATTTAGCTACTTAAATGTGATGATTTGAAGTAAAATTTATATGTTTGGGTTTTTTTAATTATTTGTAAAACAAGCAATTTCAAAAAGTCATTTGGACTTCAGGAAATTCTAAATCAACATTTTTCACAGTTCCCTGACATTTTGTAGACCAAACAATGAATGATGATGAATTTGAAGAAATAATCAGCACAGTAACTCATAGTGAAATAATCATTAGTTGCAGCTCTAAATTAATCAGAAAATAGCAGAGAGATCATTTAATTAAAAACATACTAATATTTACAGACATAATGCGCCTAAATGTACAGCGTAATGTGTCTCTATCAATTATAAACAAAGCTGAATTTCACAATAGAGATAACGACTCTCTCTCTCACTTTATTATGTAAGTGGTGAATTTTACAGTATGGGTTAGTAGGTTAAGCAGGTTACCTTTGTCAAACTGGCCATTTTGTACATATTGTATTTACATAATGCAAAACAAATATGTCTGAAAACGTATGTCTCATAATCTTGTTTTACTGTAAAATGTAAATAAAACATTTTTAGGCCAGGAGTGCACAAAACACTGCAAAGCTGACAGTGAACAGACTTTTCTTTTCAAGATACAGACCCGTACATTAACACTAAATCCTTATTCTTGCTCCAAGTTAGGAAATCTGCTCAACGTGTTTTCCATTTACAAAATTATCTTCTGTATATAATAAGCTTCTTTTAAACAAGACGCCTGCTGTGAATTGATTGTTCAATATTCAAAACTGTCATGAATTTTGAGGTTGGAGCATGTAAAGCAGTGGTAGGCAAATAGGCCCTGCAGCAAACATATTTGGCCCCCTGATGAAAGTATAGATAGTTTATATCAAAACTTTTACATAATTTTTGACAAATCTACTGTAGATAACAAAATAAACACAAGGCTCCTGTAAATCCCAATTACTGTAATATAACCTTGTTACATCTAATACTGCCCTCACATGAGGAGAGGCATTAAAACTATGGTTGCTCCATGCTATTTGAACAGTGAATAGTGCTGAAATGGGTTCTAATAAAACTACCAGAAATTAAAGTTTAATGTGTCAATTCCTCAACTTAAGCCTATGCGACCATAACAGATTTGTTCTTCACAAACACAAATGGTTGGCAGTTGAACAGAAATGGTGTGTTGATGCCATTTCCCCCCTCAGATACAATCTTTAACAGTGTTATAAATATATTGTATTTTTAAAATTAATTAAAAGAAATAAACAAAACATATAAGCCTTTCCACTGCAGCAGTTAACAGACCACAATGAAAAATCCTGAAAAAACTGGCCCATGGTTGAACCCTGATGTAAGGACATGATTTTAAAAAGGTAATCTCTCTGCTTATTGATTATACTGTGAGCAAGATGGAGACCATATTGCAGGAAAATTATACTACACGGTCAAGGATAGATATCTCAGCTCTGGAGACACACCATGCCAGATTATTAATACTGAAGCATCAGTGTGTAAGCAGCATGTTACTGTTGTAGCTGCTGGAGGTGAAGCTAGTTTCAACTTTATATACAGTTAATTAGTTTAGTCCAGTGGTTCCCAACCTAGGGGTCGGGCCCCTCCAAAGGGTCAGCAGATAAATCTGAGGGGTCGTGAGATGATTAATGGGAGAAAAAAGATGAAAAAACAAAGTTCTGATACACAAATCTGTTTTCAGTTTTTGGACTTTTCCTCTAATCTTTGATTTTTGCTGAAATATTGGATCATTTGAACATTTATTGAAATGAAACCATGTGAGAAGTTAATAGTGATTTTTCCCTCTATGGTGGAGCTGTTAACAACTCATAGACATCTGAAATGTGACCCCGACTACACACTGCTTTTTGTAAGACGTCAAAAGCCAAAAAGGTTGGAAACCACTGGTTTCATCTTTAACAATGTGTTGTATTTTAAAAGCTTGTTATATTATCCATTGTGTCAAATCTGCATCTGAAAAGTAACTAAAGCTGTCAAATAAATGTAGTGGAGGAGAAAGTACAATATTTCCCTCTGAAATGTAGTGGAGTGGAAATATAAAGTAGCATCAAATGGAAATACTCAAGTAAAGCACAAGTACCTCAAAACTGCACTTAAGTACAGTAGTTTAGTACAGCACATGGTTAACGTTACCATCCACCACTTGCTACAACAGGTACCGTTATTTGGAGCGGATATAGGTTAAGTTAGCTACATGGTTGAAGCTAGCTCTGCTAAGGAAGAAAAGTGGAAGAATAACGACCACCGTACAGCTCCAACACAACAGATTTATGTGCAGCAACCTGCCGGCTTATTGCATAACTGTTACTTAGTATTAGCCGCCCAGTTAAAGCGCTGCAAAGTACAAGCAAAGTAGTTAGTCCTTTCATAACCTCAAGCTAGCTTGAAGGGTACAACAGCTATTCAGTTAGGGCCAAAATAACATGATAATTCATAAACTGTGTCGACCTCTTGGTTAACGCTAACGTAATGTATGGAAATACACGCTATAGTGTGTCATAATGTTAGATGTGCGCGTTAAAGATGGTCAGAAAATTGTCATGCTAGCAGCTAGCCAAACCTGCTAGCATTAATGTTAAATCCGACGGAGAAGGAGCCTTTAATCTGTCACTCACGGGACCACAAAGCTTAACATTACGGCACTTTACAGACATAACAGGCCGGCAACGTTAACGTTGGCAATATGTTAAACCATCAAAGTAATGTTAAGTGTCTGAATGTGTAGACTGTTTGTGTGTGCAGCCTTTTTATGTAACTCGTTTTCATTAAGACGCTAATTATCCGCTCCGTCGCTACAACTCTAAGCTAACGTTAGCTCGCACTAGCAACGCCTAAAAAAGACCGGTGTGTCCCGTTATCCACCCCGCTCAAAGATGGCTTTTTACGGGCTACAGCGCTGTAAAATCCAGCGAACGACACCACTAAACGAAACACACATGTTTAGTTATCTATAATACGCTCTCGGATGGATGGAACTGTGCCTCTAAATGAGCCAAAATACATTTTTTAAAAACACTTCAGACTCACTATTCCTTGATGAGCACCATCTTCGTCGCTCGGGCTGCGGCTGCGCAGTAGGAGGCGACACCAGATAGAATTATCAACAAGTTCGGTCCGCCCTCCGGAAGACATCTGATTGGCTGAAATATCCACACCATTGATCACTACATTGTCTCTATATATACACAGAGTATTAACCACAGGGCCCCTCCAAAGGGTCACCAGATAAATCTGAGGGGTCGTGAGATGATTAATGGGAGAGGAAAGAAGAAAAAACAAAGTTCTGATACACAAATCTGTTTTCAGTTTTTGAACTTTTCCATCATCATTTGCACATTTATTGAAATTAAACCATATGAGAAGTTTAGAAGGAAAAATCACTATTTGGTGGAGCTGTTAAAAAAGGATGGAAACCACTGGTTTCATCTTTAACAATGTGTTGTATTTTAAAAGCTTGTTATATTATCCATTGTGTCAAATCGTCATCTGAAAAGTAACCAAAACTGTCCAATGTAGTGGAGTAGAAGTACAAAAAAGGGGCTGTGGCTCAGGAAGTAGGGCGGGTTGTCCACTAATCGGAAGATCGTTGGTTCAGTTCCCGGCTCCTCCAGTCCAGATGTCGATGTCTTCTTGGGCAAGATACTGTGAATGTGTGTGTGAATGATTAGATGATTAGATCCTCCTGATGAGCAGGTTGGCACCTTGCATGGCAGCCCCTGCCATCAGCATGTGAATGTGACTTGCAGTGTAAAAAGCATTTTGAGTGGTCAGAAGACTAGAAAGGTTCTATATAAGTGCAGCCCATTTACCATAGAAAAATACTCAAGTAAAGTACAAGTACCTCAAATTTGTACTTAAGGACAGTACTTAGTAAATGTACTTAGGTACATTCCACCACTGCTGGATATTGAGACAGAAAAGGCTCGGAGAGGGAAACAAACATACAGTACATTAGCCCATTCTGTTCTAAAAATAACGGACTGTATGATGATCCCAGTTTATGGATTATCACATGACAGAAAAACAAGTGCCTATAGGGAATACTAATATACTATAGATACAAAGTACATAAAAGCTCTATATGTATCTACTGTACAAGTCTGTTAGGTTAGAGTGAGCATGATCAAGATAAACACTTCTTCTCCTATGTGATAAAGTCTGAGACTCACAATTTCACGTTTATTGAGTATAAGTGTAAAGAATGTGTGCAGAATTTTTTCTGCTTCAGAACTGAATTATATCATGAAAGCAAGACAAGAAAGGGAACATTTTTATTTACTGAGAATGGAGATGTCTCTGAATAGGAGTCTGCCACTGCTGCAAAATTGTACATTATAAAGTTATTGAAACACAGAACAGCAAGAGGTACCATGCTGACAACCACGCATCAAGTCAATCTGCATAAAAAATATCAAAAAGGGTTTTCATTACTTCTTCCTTGGTTTATTTGTCTTTATAAAATGTGTAATAATGACTGGAAAACACAGTTTACGTAACAAAATAAATGACAACAATAAGCATTGGTAAATACATTTAACAATAATTATTACACAATAAATCCAATTCAGGTAGCTAATCAACTTACACAAACATAGCGAGCGTTTAGGGTCGACATAAAATGTTCCCCTTTTCTCTGTAATGGTGACAGGCATTCAGTCAACGTTTATTTTCAGTGTACACGGAGGCATCGAGACACATGCTCTCTTGTCAGTCATTAAAACACAATTAAAGCCAGAGAATCAACACTGCTCGAGTCTTTTTCTCCTTCCAGCTCTCTCCAGAAGAAGGCACAGTCATCACATTCAAAACATTAGTGTAACATCCCTTCACAAAAAATGTAAAATCGCCGTCAGTAACGGTACATCTTTATCCTTATCTTCAGCAGGTATTGCTACAATGTGGTTTGCTGACAAATGGACAGCTTCTGTCATAGTAAAAACACATAAAATTAGAGGATTGGCCTACTGGCTCTGGGAACAGACCCAAACTCTCAACATTTAGAAGATGGGAAAAAATTTCCAGGTGAGAGAAACTTGTAGCCATTCCCAGAATGAAGTCTGACGCCTCCTTTAGAGTTTGTGGGCAGATTAGAGGATGGAGGTGGTGGAGGAGGTTTAGCCTCCAGTTTTTGGTGACCGCTGAGTCTTTCACCAGTGTTCTGACCCTCTGATCCTTCTACATCTTTGCTCACAGACTCGTGTCTCGGTGAGAGATTCAGCAAACCCAAAACATCTTTCTGAACTGTACTCATTTTTTTATTGCCGCCTCGGAGCAAACTGGCAGGGCAGGGCACCTCGTGTTTCTGGGTGGCGTTGGCCCAGAAGGTTTTTAAGTTATGAATTGCCTGGACTTTGTTATCCTGTTTGGACTGGTTGAGTTCGGGGGTGTTTGCAGGGCTGGAGGAGGCTGAAATGGACCCTGTGGAGGAGTAGGAAAGGGCAGGCGATGGCGCGCTGTCAGCAGGAGAGTGGGAAGGTGAGATGTGGGCGGTATAAGGTGAGGTAGGGTATTTCAGTTTGGGCTGCGCATGCACGTCTGGGGAAACCGCAGGGAAAGGCGAACCCTGCTCCTTCACAGAGCGAGATAATGATGGAGAGGAGTGAGCTGGGCTGTTGTAGCCTGAGCTGATCTTCTGTAGCGAAGAGGAGCGGGATGGAGGTTTAGGCCGAGTCGGGGGAGGTGTTGAAACAGAGGCGGAGAGCGGTGAAAGAGGACTACGGAGGGAAAGAGGAGAGGAACAAGCCTTTAGACTCGCTCTGCTGGGAGGTCTGCTAAACGCACTGGTCTCAGAGGGCTGAAACCCTCGTGCTCCTCCTGTGGGCGTCAGAGTCGGGGTTGTGGGAGTGGAGAGGGATGGCTTTCTGGCGTGTGCCTCCTCTCTCCCCTCAGGCCCTCTCAGTGTCTTCCCTCTAATGTGTGCTTTCTGCAGGCTCTCCACAGCTTGCATGTGGCTCTGCGTCTCCTCCAGAATCTTCTGGGCCAGCTCCTGGGGATCCAGCTGTCCCGCGGGACCCATCCTCTCCTCCTGAGACTTGACGGTGCTGTCTGTCTCGGTACTCGACTGGTCCGACTCAGAGCTGCTAACCTTCCCTTTGCCAGTCCTCTGAGGTGATGAGCTGGAAAAAGTTAAGAAAAAAGAGCTAAATTTCTGGTTATATCAAAACAAACCCACCTAGGAACAAGCCTTACAAATTAGCTTAGACTATACATGCTATGATACGTGGTTTATTATTATGTCAATTTGTCCGGGACCATGTACAACAAACATTAGTCTCACATAAGGAGAACAGATGCAGGGCAGGTAGACACATAACACTAATACAACTAATGCAAATTAATGTTACAGGATGGAAATGAAACTCTCAGTACAAAAAAATGAGCAACCGGGTTAGAAAATATTCGGTTCTAATAGGAAAATGTCAAAAGTACAAGCGTGTGTATGTAAACATGTAAAGAGAGAAACATCCAATCATCAAGCTGAAAATCAAGTGGAAACTAAAGATTTAATTTTTGTAGAAACCTGACAAAATGTTCAACAGTTTAAAGGAAAACTTCCAATATTTGGGAAACATGCTTATTAGCTTTCTTGCTGAGAACTAGGCAACAGGATTGATAACACTCTCATGTCTGTGCACTAGCTTAGCATAAACACTGGAAACAGCTAGCTCTGGCCACCGGCACCGCTAAAGCTCATTGTTTAACTGTCTCCAGGCTCTAGCCTGTATTTCCCAAACTGTTGAACTGTTTAAATTAGTTCCCTTTAAGTTTCTGGGTATATTTTGGGTGAATGCAGAATATATGGTGCTGAAGTTTAGTTTCCATTTGCAATGGTGAAGCGTTTTGACTTTGCTATAGCTCTGAATGGCTTCTTCTCCATAGTAGTGCTGGCTGAGACTCATGGGTATCATAGCATTCAGAGGCATCTGCCATACCAAACTTACAACAAGACTAAGTCAAAACCTAGTATATGGCTTTACTGTGTTCGGTCAATGTGTGAAATTGTCAGTGGTTGTGTCTGTAATGTGAATTCCTGGATATTAAATGTTCATCTGCAATTTTCTGTAGTGGTCCCAGTAATATTTGCTGGTAAAGTGTCCTGAAGTAGTACATCACATGACGTAGTTAAGCTACGTTTGAGTAAAAAAAGGTTATAAATGCAGTTGTAAGAACAAAACTTTCCAGTCATATCTTGGGATGTTTGATTTAAAGAGAACTTATTTTAATTCTAATTATTCTAATTATCTGTTAACTCCCCCTGCTCTTTCATCTGTTTCACTCTGTGGATGTCTCCTGCTTTTCTCTCTGCATTGAGTGTTTTGTCAGGTGATTGTTATTTGGCGTGCTTTAACTGTGCACTCTCCCTCATGCCTCTATGTGCCTTTTTTTCTGCCTCTTCCGGTCGATGATCATGGAGGCTTTGGTGGAAATTGTAAATGAAAGTTTTGACAGCATTTTGGGTGCAAATTCAGGAGGCTTATCTCCGCCCGGTTACCACAGTTACAGTCAAATCAAGCACACCTGAAGCTCAAGCACGCCCTGCCACAGTAAACTGATATAACAGCTACATGAGTGGCATGTTTTACCTGCAAGACTTTTGTTTTAATGCTGTTGTTCATAATTTGTGATGTGAAAACATCAGTAATAAAAACATCCTGGTATTAGTTCAGTTATAAAATCCAAACACACTGCAGAGCGTCTCTCCCACTTTCCACCTCTATCATTCTTCTATCATTCTTCCCACTTTCCATCTCTATCCAGCACATTTCAGACAGGACAACAATAATGAATTCCTCCTGACTAAAGAATTAGCATTAAACTTACATTTCCTGCTTGGGCTTGGGGCTGGTAGGAACAGTTAGAGGCAGCGTTGGAGCTTTAATTGGAGATGTAGGTGTGCTAATGCTTCCCTTGGAGGAAACTGTGATTGGATACCCATGACCCCTGGCAGATCCTCTCCCAGCACCACCTCTGCCTTGCCGGTGTCCTGCAGGTAGGGGCAGTGTGTCACATCCCCCCCCTCCTCGTCCCAGCGGCTCACTGCTGATAATGGAGTAACCCTCGTACTCCTCATCCTCCGCCTCGCCTGCTAATCCTCCTCCGTGACTGGTCAGTCGCCTCGACAGGCCGCCTGATTGCCGGTGCGAGGTGTAGAGGCCCGCTCCCCCGCGCGGTCTCTCCAGCTCCTGCTGATGTGAGCGCTGGCTGATGATGTCACTTCCTGCAGGCTCAGGCCGGGACAGGAAACTGAGAGAGGAGGCGAGGGAGCTGAGGCTGTAGACGGAGATGGCGTCGCAGGAGAGGTTGTCCGGGCAGACCGGGGGTAAGAAGGAGGGCTGAGGTGGGTAGCAGCCAAAGGAGAGGGGTAAAGATTGCGGCTGGGATGCTGACTGGGACGAAGAGAGAGACTCCAGAGAGGACGAACTGTCCATGCTCAGTCGCTTGGGAAGCTCTGTGGAGTCTAAAAAAAAGAGAATGAGTTGAAGAATTAGGTTTGACATTTGAGAAAAATAATATCAAACTAATATCAGGGACTGGATTTAGTTCTGAAATGTAAAGTTTTGCATTATTCTCACCAAAGAGTGCTAGAAGGGACTGAAGAGCAAAATGCATGGTCCGCCTGCTGGCCTGCTTCCCCGTCTTCAGCACGACTTCCTCCTGACCCACCTCACACAGGTCAAACCCTGAGAGAAACAGCGGTGCAACATAATTAAGTACATTTACTCAAGTACTGAACTTCAGTACAGTTTTGAAGTACTTGAGCCCCTTTAAGCTACTTTATTCTTCAACTTCGCTGAATTTCAGAGGGAAATATTGTGCTTTTTACTCCACTACATTTATTAACAGGCTAAAGTTACTGACAATTGGCTGTCAATTTTCTATATTTTTCTTAATAGTTACTAGTCTTTGGAGCCGTTTCTAAACAAACTAAGGTAACCACTCTCTTCAGGGATGAAGGAACATGTCACCCAGTGCAGCGTGCGGCTCATTGACATGTTTTTATAGTTTTTGGACAACAACGGAGGTCTACAGCACAGAGGAATACAATATATCAGGCTGTGGATACACACACAATACTTGTACATAGATAAGCTCATTGTTGGTTTGGCTCTGCCCATGAGATTTGTTATCAATAAGAAAAATACAGAAAATCAGCAGCCATATCCTTCAAGTATAAAAAGTGAAAGTGAAGGTTGGTTTACTGTGCTGATGACTTACCGAGTGCAGCCAGGAACTCGTGGCAGCCTGGGAGCCTCCACAGCTGCACACTTATCGACACTTGAATAGGAGCCAGTGAAAAGTCCTGCTCTTTGTCGCCTGACTGCAACTGCACCAGCACTTGATGAAGCTGTGGAGAGGAACGAGGCAATAATGATTGGAAGAAAGGATGAGAGAGAAGAGAGACAACAGCTACTGTAGTATACATAGAAGTTTAAATTATCAAGGGACAATTATCACAGTTCTGGAAATATAATTAAATATAATTCTACAGTCTTATCTTGCTGAGTTATTTGATTCTTTTCTGCTTCTGACTAATTTCTAACTGTTTCTTTGGTGAGTGAACCAGAGGAAGTACAGTATCTGTTCTCCAGTTTTCATATCATGGCACAACTACTGAGCAAAAAACAAGTCTTTGAGTTAAAAATTCTCATTAAAGCAAGATTGATGTTGCACTGACATCACAAAGACCTTTCAAATAAAACATTAGACTTAAGTACAGCAAATTTGTGTTCTTATCTTTGTGTGCCTACTCTGACCAGTCTCACGCTTTCTTTGAACTCAAGTCAGCAATTTCATCATGAAACACTTACCATTCCCACCATGCTTTTAACCGCCTTTGTGAGGTGGGTTTGAGAGAAGAGGAAACAGAACTTTAGAGGATTATTTGAGTCACTGCAAACCCAATCATGCATGAAGGATGGCTTGCTTATGTTGATGATACTTATATGTATGGTATGGAGGACCTCAGAGGTCATGCACATTGTAAAAAAGCAACCATGACTTGCAAAGAGTCACTTTTATCGTGAGGCTTTATTATAATCCCATCTAACGTAGCTAACGTGTGCATGTGTGTGAGGCTGTGTGTCTACGTGTATTTCTTATTCTTACTACTTGATCTACATTTTTCACTGTTTTCACTTATCATCTCATGTCTGCCCTTTTTGAAGCACTTTTTTAATTGCTGATTTTGATAAATGTTATATAAATAAATGTTATTATTATTGTTATTGTCATTTTTAATATTATTATCATTATAACAAGGTCACAAACAGCTGGAAATGAAAAAACGTAATAGCAAAAAATGTGTGTGTGTGTGTGTGTGTGTGTGGTCCACTTTTCTAGGTTGAGACAGTGCAAAACATCTAATGATCATTTCAGATTCACACTCAGACAACAAGAACACCACACATGCATCGCTCAGATGTGAATATGTTGTTATGAACCAGTGGTGGAAAGTAACTAAGTATGTTTACTCAAGTACTGTACTAAAGTACAATTTTGAGGTACTTGTACTTTACTTGAGTATTTCCATGTGATGCTACTTTATACTTCCACTCCACTACATTTATCTTACAGCTGTAGTAACTGGTTACTTTTCAGATTTCAAATTTCACATAAAAAAAAAGAAGAAGACATAAAACCAGTGTTTCCCAACCTTTTTGGCTTGTGACCCTTTACAAAAAGGCAGTGACTAGTTGGGACCTCTTGTTTTAGATGTCTATGAGTTGTCAGCAGTTCCACCAAAGAGAAATTTCTCCTTTCAAAACATCCAACCTATTTAGCATTTATGAGCAGTATATAAACAGTTAATAAATGGTTTATAACACACTATAATGTAGTTGTAAGCAGATATAAGTGTGTATTAAATAGTCAACTCCTCCTGTGGACACTCAGAAGTGGAGGCTGCTGTATAAACAGATACTGAATGATAATATAGTAAAACACAGTTGTAATAATATAAAATATGTCTTCAGAGGAGAAGTTATAATTGTTGACAAATATTAAACATTTAGAAATGTCCTTATATTTGCTTATAACTAAATTATAGTGTTTTAAACCATTTATTAAAGGTTTATATACTGCTTATAACTGCTACATAGGGGAACGTAATGAAAACAAAATGTGTGTGTAGAAAGAACTTTATCTTTTTCTTCATTTCTACTCCATTAATCATCTCACGACCCCTCAGATTTATCTGCTGACCCTTTGGAGGGGCCCGACCCCTAGGTAGGGAACCACTGGACTAAACTAGCTAACTGTATATAAAGTAGTTGAAACTAGCTCCACCTCCAGCAGCTACAACAGTAACATGCTGCTTACACACTGATGCTTCAGTATTAATAATCTAATGATGTCATATATAATAATATATCAGTCAGAGGGACCAAACCACTACTTTTACTGCAATACTTTAACTACATCAAGCTCATAATACTTATGTACTTTTACTGCAATACTTTAACTACATCAAGCTCATAATACTTATGTACTTTTACTGCAATACTTTAACTACATCAAGCTGCTAATACTGATGTACTTTTACTGCAATACTTTAACTACATCAAGCTCATAATACTGATGTACTTTTACTTAATTAAGATATTGAAAGCTGAACTTATACTTGTAATGGAGTATCTTAACATTGTTGTGTTGGTACTTTTACTTAAATAAAGGATGTAAATACTCCTTCCACCACTGGCATGAACAACGGTGCCACAACTATACAACATGTCTGTACCTTATGAATGAGCTGTTCTCCGGCCTCAGATGCTGTGACCAGTTTACAGAGAGCCTGCAGAGCTGGGGGAGTCAGACCTGAGGACACACAGGAGGTTAAATTAGATCTTCAAGCACAGATTTAGCATCTTGATTATTAGTTTAGAGAAAAAATTAACCTCTTTTGTTAAACCAATCTAACTAAACTAACTCAGTGTGTCTCTAATGTGTCTGTCCAAATATCCACACATGCTATTTCAGAGTAGTCAAGTCTCTACTTGTGTTACGAATTGCTAGTAACTGCCAACAGCGTTGGCAGTTACTAGCAGTTACTAGCTAGCAGTTACAGAGGTTTATCAGAGCTCATTGCTTTATTAATTCATTAGGAAATCCTGTGACTCATACAAACACCAAAACATAACTCAATTGAGCTCAGATGCTTTGTTGTTTTTGTTTAATCTCCACAAATTGACCAAGTAAGTCAACCATAAAGTATAACAGTTACAATCTGATGACAGCTGAGAAGAGTAATACAATTAATTTTATTATTTGATGTTGTTTTTTTATTCTACCTCTACTGGGAGATTTTGGAAGTACATGCATTCTGAATAAATTGCGTATTATTCTGTAGCTGATGAAATATACACAAAATAAATGCTATTTCATGGGAGAGCCTGTTTGCACACACAGATCCTGGAGGGACAGAACATGTTGTTATTCTGACATTGTGACTGACATGAGAGACATCATGAATAATTGAACCGATGTGGTACCAAGCAGGGACTGTAGAGTTGTGCTGCACTGCTGCAGCCGGTCTCCAGGGTCTGATGTGGGGAAGAAAACCGCCGCAGGGAGACCAGCACCGCTACCAGAGAAGTCTAACCGGAAACCCACCGCAGACAGGAGGGCCTGCCACCCGGGCACCCCGCCGACCTGACCCGCAGGAGAGAGGACACATGGACATGAGTGGAGAAGACGTAAAGGTTGACATATGAAGACAAAGATACAGGGAGACCTGCACACAGACCTTATTCTCTACGCTTTGTTGTGATGTGTACATCGGGTTACACTGGCCACTCTGAATCCGCTGCAGAGACTTCTCAACCTGGAGAAAAGACAAAGAGAGAAAACCCATCCAGTGTTTAACTGAAGCTTTTATTTGAACTGATCGGTCTATCTCATCGTCAATCAACATATCAATACTCCTGGTCCTTACAAGTAAAATGAGCTATGACAATTAGTTTTATCTATATTGTTATGGCAATCCCAGCCACATGTGTGCATCAAAGTTTGGTTGTTTCTTGAGTAAAAAGTTACTTTGAGTAAATATTTTTTTGCTGAACTTTATCTATTTATATTATTTAGTGATTATGAGGCTGTAGTTGTCAGTTTCACCAAAAATCTCACAGATTTTATTGGTTAGTTGTGTTGCTGTTGTGTTATTTGACATCTTAAGAATAAAATCCTCTAATTAAATGCATTTTGTGACATAATTTATCAAAGCGAACCTAAATTCTTCATATTTATAATACATTATGAATCTCAAACACAATTATTCACATCAAAAATCGTTCTGGTTATTCTGAAAAAGAAAATGTGCAACACATCCATATTTGAATTATTATTATTAAGAAAAAAAGAGGCACATAAATGTAAGTAGGACAAAAAAGCTGTTTTTGGCCTTTTTTTCTGATGTGCCTGAAATGCCATTTATAACATTTTGGGGATTTCAGGCTGGACCACTTAGCAACATGCTCTGATGGAGAACTGATTGATGGAGCTCAGTATATGCTGTACCACATTTGTATTGATTTAGAAGTATATTTTTTTCAGTAGATGGAGGGAAAGTGATGCATCAAAACCAGCAGAAGAGGGGAAGGAAGGACACTTGCTGAAAAAAGCAATTTAGAGTGATTGTAAATTATAAAGCTGGGGGATGGGGATGACATGAAGTGATGGATGTAACCATGACATGGAACTATATTCAATATTTGTGAAAGATTACATTCATTCATATTAAAAATGTATATTTAAAATCCAAAATGGGGCAAAACTGCAGCTGCAGTCACTCTAAAAGTCATATTCATCACAGGTTTTCCAGTGTTCATAAAATCATATTTTTATTCTGTATTAATAACTGTTGATAGAGAGTCGGCTGATGTGGCTCTGGGGTTCAAATTTTAAATAAATTATGATGGGTTCAGACTAAGGCTGCAACTAATGATTATTTTAATTAAATATTAATCTGTCAATGATTTTCTTGATCAAGCAACAAAATGTTTTATCTTTAAAATGTTGAGAAATGCCTGTTATAACATTATATTCAACCAACAGTCCAAAACTTAAATATATTCAGTTTACTATCATATATGACAAATAAAAGCATAAAATCTTCACATTTAAGAAGCTGGAAGCAGCAAATATTTGACATTTCTGCTTGAAAAATAACTAAAATGATCAATTCGATCGATTATCAAATGATAATGAATATCCAAATGATCAATTATCAAAATAGTTGGCAATTCTTTTTTTGTCGATCAACTAGTCAACTAAATGTTGCAGCTCTAGTCCAGGCTCATATAAACAGTGACATTGTTAATAATTTTAGAAGTGTGGAGGTGTCTGACCAGATGTAAAAGCACTCTGAGGGCGTCCCTGGCTCTCTCTGGGTACTGCAGGATCTCTGCCAGGGCTTGACCAACCAGCGACATGGGGCTGTTCAGTTTCACGTCACTGCCAATCAGCATGTAACCTGAAGGGAAAACACACGCTGAGATATTAGAGGCTTTTAAACACTAGATAAGGACTTTTTAGTTTCTTTTTAGATTTCTCAACAGTACAATAAATACAGAGTGACGTTGCACAGTTTGATCTCTTCTCTGTGTAGCAGCAGGCCTGTTTAGCTCAGTGATGAATGGAGCCTTCTATACTATTCTTGAGCAAAATGAAGAAATGGAGGAAATGTTAACTGAATTATTTGTTTTTTAGAATTAAAAAAAATCCCAATCTACAACAGTAAGATATTATATTACACATATTTAAAAAATATATATAAATGGTACATAAAGATATAGGAAACAATACGTCCTGTTTTGCCCCCAACTCAACCCAACCCAAAAAAAAACATTTAGGGAAAATTCACCTTGAGATCCAGGTGGCTTTTTATCCTTGTTTGAGATACACATAACACCTTTTTAGGGCTGCAACTAATTATTTTTTTCATGACCAATTAATCTGTTGATTTTTTTTTTTCAATTAATCGATTAATCATTTGGTCTATTAAATGATAGGAAATGTTTCCCAAAGCGTCGTCTTCTTTTATCCAGACCAACTGTCCATAACCTAAAGATACTCCATTTATGTCATATAACACTAAAGAAACCAGAAAATATTTAGTTTTTAAATACAGCACAAAAATGTAGTTCACGTGTGAATGTAGCAGTGCAGCTGAAGGGTAACACTTTGAATGACAATATAGTAAAACAAAGTTGTACTATCAGCCTGAGTGTTTATGCGTCACAGTGTTTTGCTCACCAGCCCAGTTGGAGGGGTGTGAGAAGTGTTTGCTGCTCTGCAGCGTCTTCATGGCTTCTGTCAGAGCAGCGCTGGCTTTGGTCCCGTTGAGGAGGGCTGTGTAGAAGCTGTGTGTGAACAGTTTGGAGGCAGCTATCGGTACAGGCCATAAAGAGACACACACACACTGGACCCCTGCAGCCAAGAAGGCTCGGGTCAGGCCCACCACCCCGTCAGCTGTCACCCTGCTGCTGGACTCTGGGTACAACCTGAGAAGAAGTCGAGGTCAGAGGTCAGGTGGATCTGTCAGACCTAACAGGCTTTGTAAAACTTTGAATCTGTGTGAAAGTTATACCTCAGAACCACTAGTTTGACTGTCAAGCACAGGTCCAGTATATCAGCCGCAGTGAGGAGGAAGTCTTGAAGTGGCGGACTATCGCACACACTCTCCACCTCACATGCTCTTTCCCCATCCTCGCTCATTTCATCGGCTCCTCTGAGTCTCTCTAGGCTGCTGTGACTCTTCATAAATGAACTCTTGACCCTTCCATCCTGATCCGCGGTGTCGCCTGAGATCGACGCCCCACACGGTGACCTCTCCTTGGGTCGGCCTCCTGCCCCGTCTCCTGCAGTATGCTCCTGGCTGGGGGCGAGGACCAAAGCGGCGAGTTTCCAGGATATATGAGTTGCAAAGTGAACGCACTCTGCCTGACTCAGAGCTGAGAGCACGCGCTCCTTTGTGGCATTGGCTCCGGTTAGGGGATGACATCCCAGCTGTTCCCCCAGCCAAAGAGCCTCATCTTGGGCTGAAGGTAAGGGCCCCCACAGCCAGCGGTCCATCACACTGTGGGGCAGACGAGGAGCCCCGACCACTGCAGCCACTGAACCTCCATCTGAGCAAAGTACAGGACCTCCGCGGCGAGGATGAGGCTGCGGGTTGAAGCAGATTATCAGATATCTGTGTTTATATTTTCATAAAGATTTCTTTTCAGAAATATGATTCTCCCACCTTGATTGCGGCTCCCAGGCTGGCTAAAGAAGGTACAGAAATGAGACTGAACCTCTCATACAGGTACTCATTAGAGGAGCTGCCTTTGAGCAAGGCAAATGGGATCAGGTACAACTCTCCCTCCAGCACTAATATGAGCTGTCTGTGTCTGCCAACAGGTCCACTGCTGTGCATCAGGCCCTGGAGAGATTAATGTAGAGCAAAGATGACAAAAAGATTAAAGGATAGGTTCCCAATCTATCAAGTCTTTAAACAACAGTCAGGAGCCCAAATGAACACTGAAACAGGTTTTGCTTGCTGTAATCATTCCTGTTCATACTGACCTTTAAAGGGGACATATTCAGCTTTCTGTGATTTTTTTGTCCTTTTTACTGTTATAATGTCAGATGTTAAACATGGTCAAAGTTCTAAAACTTGAAGTGAACATATGCAAAAATGTTCCCTGAAAGTCAAAATCTAGGGCTGCAACCTGCTCTAGACGCTTTGTTTACAAAGTAACCTCTACTTCCCGATCAAACTGACGTCAGATTGTTTGCACATGTTCATGTTCACTCGCGTATTTGGGATTGTATTTCAGCTCGAACATTTACAGATGTATTTAAGAAGTTGACATTTTGAGTAAAGAACAAGAAAAAGAAGTTAAATCCTACCACTATAGTTTGTTTACGTAGCCTCCAGAGCCGGAGGAAGCTTGCTGAAGCTGACCAATCAGAACAGAGTGGGCTCATCAGGAGGGGGGCCTTAAAGAGACAGGAGCTAAAACGGCCTGTTTCAGACAGAGGCTGAACTGAGGGACTGCATAAAGGGCCAGTATAAGATAAATAAGGAGTTTTTAACTGTAAATCATGCAAAGATATTCTAGTAGATCTGGAAATGTGCGTGCTATGTCCCCTTTAAAATATCCCTTATTAATCTGCTTTGAATAGAAAGTGATGGGGGATAAAATCCACAGCCCTCGTTATGTGCAGAAATGCATTCCAAAGTTTATCTGAAGCTTAAATGAGGCTTCAGCAGTCTGAGTTAGCAGGGATTTAGACTGTAAAACAACCCTGTTGTTTCAACAAACAACACGTTGGTGGGGGCGTGTTGTTTAAAGCACCAGTGAAACAATGATATATGATCCAGGAAGTCCAGTTGGAGTAAAAGATTAAGGCATTTAAAGCCTTATCAGACGCTAAAGCACTGCACAACAGTTTGTAATACTCACAGACAGGATTTTACAACCCTGGAAAGTTATCATGGGGGCAACTATTTTATCTTTTGTCACTACAATCATGAGCTAAACAGTAGAAATATGGCGTTCACGTTACAAGATAATCCACCAGGAATGTACACTTGCACTAAAAAGACAGTAACTTTGGACGGTGGAAGCAGGACGGGTGAAGCTTCAGATTAACTTTTGAATACATTTTTGTACCAAAGAAGGACTGTAGATGTTGGCCTCCATCACTTACATTGGAAACATGTTAGGAAAGGATCTTTTAATGGCCAGTACGAACAGAAGGAATGATTACAGCAAGAAAAAGTAAACGCAAAAATGCAGTTTATTGAGATTTAGAACCTTTCCCAGGACACACACATACAGTACATACCCCTTCCATCGGTGCTATGAGTAAGTCATAAAGGGCTCGTAGGGGAGGTTTGCTGATATTACACGGCCGGTAAGGAGGAGATGATAAACTGTCCTTCACTGGAGAGACTGTAGCACTGTAGAGGCTGGTCATGCTCTGACAGCTTCTGTTAAAGACATAAACACACACGACAGATACAAATACACACACTTAGCCTGTTTTAAATCAATAAAATAACAAGACTAAGAGTCTACAGCTGTGCTAGCAGCTCTGTGGGGTTGTACTGAGGCACAGTGGTGCTTTGAACTAAATGCTATCACAATGACAATGCTAGCATGCTGATGTTTAGCAGGTATGTTTACCATCTTACTTTAGCGTGTTAGTATACTATTACTTTCTAAGTAGCACTAAACACAGAGTACAGTTGAGGCTGATGGAAATGTCATTAGTTTAGCAGGTTTTTGGTCGTAAACCAAAGGACTGGACAAACTAAAATGTTGATCTGATGATGGCGCTGGATGAAAAGTCTGGGAATGAGTTATTACTATTCATCCACAGTGGGACATGAATGTTTGTGCCAAATTGTTTGGCAAACCATTCAATAGTTGTTGAGATGTATTACTCAAAACTACAAATTTCAATCTCATGGTGGCACAATTTGAAAAGTCAGAGGATCACCAAAGTCAGTCACCAAAGTTTGATGGCAATCCATTGAATGATTGTTGAGGTATTTAAGTTCGGCCCGAAGTGGTGGACCAACTGACAAACTGACCGTCATTGCCATCCCTAAAGCCATGCAGCTAGCACAACTGAAAACTAATCAAACCTAAAAACCAAAATCAAACCTGTTAAAGAGGTTATTTCTGGACACCATGCGGAGGTAGCCTGTGGGGTCGGTGGCTGAGGTGAGTTTGTTGTTCAGCTCCTCAAACTGTTGCTCCAACAGATCTCCTGCTTCACTCTCCGTCTCACTGCTGGAGCACATTCTGCAAAGTAGACACGAACACATTAATGTAATTCTGTATTTAGCAATCAAGACCCATTTTATTTAGTACAGCAAGCAACTTGAAGAAATACAACCATTGTTTTAAATTCAAATATAAATTTTAAATTTCAAAAGTAGTGACTGTGTTTCCATGAAACTTAAATTTGATGTTGAATTATCCAAAAACCTATATTTTACTTCATTCAACAGTTAGTTTTTTTCATTAGTAGTCACTGTCTTAAAGGACAGGTTCACATTTTTTAAAAAGTCTGTCTTAAAATAACAGTCAGCTGCCCAAATGAAGATTGAAACATGTTTTTCTTGCTGTCTTCATTCCTCCTGTTCATACTGACCATAAGAAGATCCCTTCAATGTAAGTGATGGGGGAAAAATCCACAGTCTTCCTTTTGTGTAGTGTGACAGTTACAGGATGATGTCAAATGCTAAAATGTAGTTTAACAGTAGCTGAGTCAGTCTATCTTTCTTAAGTTTGCTAACCTTAGCTACCATATGCTATTAATGGTGAGCTGTCATCAGCCCATAGTTATGATATAGGTGTACCTCAGGGATGAAATCTGGGGTCCCTGTTGTTTAGCCTTTACAATAATGATCTCCCCACTGTATGCAATGAGTCTGAGACTCAAATGTACGCAGATGATACTGTCATTTATGAACATGCAACAACCAAACAGCAAGTTGCATGTAAGCTCACAGCAGTGATGGCCTACTGTATGTCACACAGTGGCTTAATAACTCCTGTCTTCACTTAAACATGAAGAAAACAGTTTGCGTGTTCTTCACTAAGAGGTCAACAGATACCTAATGACACCTAATGTTTATGTTGCAGGAGAAAAGCTGACAGTAGTTTCTGATTTCAAATATCTTGGTGTAACAATTGATTCTAATCTTGCATTTAAAAAACAAATTAAGATGGTAACAAATTTAGTAAAGTTCAACATGTCAAATTTCCACCATATCAGAAACTGTCTAACTACTAAGGCAGCAACACTATATTTCAATGCCATAATCATGTCGTATTTGTCATACTGTTTGACTAGCTGGGCACAAACCTCCTGTACAACACTAAAACCTGTACAGTCAGAATACCACCAGGCTCTTAAGATGCTTGACAGGAAGCCAAACACCATTGTTGCCTCCTAAGAAATCATAACTTACTGAGCTGGGACAATCTTATCAGCTTGTCAAACGCTTGTCTTGTTTATAAGATTCTGCATGGCGTCACTCCTTCACCCTTTAGTGCTTTTATAAAGCAGAAAACAACTGATAATAGGGGTTTGTATAATGAGAAGGACTTCATAGGTCTGCCAACACTAATCATGGTTAAAAGACAATGAAGTGTGTGACCATACTCTGTAACTTATTCAAATAACCTAAAGGATGCTTTGTTTTATGTATTGTTGCCCTTGTTTGAAAGTATTTTTATGTGTTCTTATGAAGTGTGCTCTGCTATATGTGCATCACTGCTGTTTCTGTTTTAATGTGTCTTTTGTAGCTGTCACTACACCTGCCCAGGGACTGCAGTTGAAAATTAGCCAAGATGACTAAACTGGCACATTTACAGAAATATCTATTAATGTGCACTGTCCCTGTAACCTGTAAACAAATAACATAAATTGGTCATACCAGACCAAGTATTTGTTTGTGTTATCTCTCTGTAAGAACTTCTTACTTCTGTCAGAAATTACATAAACTCTCTTTAAATATGTTGTGGACAAAACAGCAATAAGGACTTGTTCAGAAAATGATTCAATGTTGCTGTTTTTTGGCAGCTCAACACTTGCAGTAACACCTCTCTAGGAGAATAACAAGAGTTTTTACTCAGAAAGAAGAAATAGGCAGCAATTAATCACAGGACTCGGGCCTCCTTGTACTGGACTGACGGCTCACAGAGTTTGTGTTTGCCATTAGCAAACACCATTACTTTTTATGGAATCCTCTGGCAGCACATTTCACACGCTCAGGGAGATTTGATCTGTTAAAGTATCCGTTTCTGCTGCCTGGATACATGTTAGGAGGTTGTAAAACGCTACCAGTGGGCTGGAAAAGCATTTTAATGCTGCCTATGTGCAAAGACTTCCCAAGTTGTGGATGAGCAGGATTCATAATATTCACACATAAACTGATGTGCTTTTATGGATGGAGACACCAGGCTCGCCACGGCTTTTGACACACACACACACACACACACACACACACACACACACAGACGGACAAACACACACACACACACACACACACACACACAGACGGACAAACACACACACACACACACACACACACACACACAGACGGACAAACACATGCGACAGAGGTAATGAATCGCTGATGGCTGCAGTAACCTCATTGCAGTGGTTTTCACAGAAAGTTGAGACGCAGTTTGTGTGGGGGAACATTTGCTGACACGACACATGGTAGTGATTTACAGAGTAGTTGAGTTGTGCCAGCCAAGGCCTGAAGTTGTGGGCAGTATAATTGAGGATAAAGAAATATGGCAGGATTGGGTAGGAGAAAAGGAAGACAGATGACAAACAGCATGCAGCTCCTCCATCTTACTTTATTCACTTTCTCCCTCGAGCTTTAATGGGTGAAGATGTACAAATTGCAAGATTAAGAGTCTACAGCCATGCTAGCAGCTCTGTGAGGCACAGCGACTACCTAATTTTGCACGTATTTGGTCATCAACCAAAATACTTTATAAACTGAAATTTTGACCTGATGATGATGCTAAATGAAAAATTAAGGGATCAGCTCTACGCAACACCCTGTTTGTGTCACGTGATTTATAGTTGGTTTGATTTGACTTTATATTTTTTGTAATTTGCATGTCCTGGTCCCTTCTTGAGTGTTTGCTCTGTGGATATTTGGAGTGTATGTTAATTATGACAGAATCAAATCAAATGTAATGGAAAAAGCGCTACCTGCTGTAGTGGCTGTCCACTCCCAAAGCCTCTCTAGCGTTGCAGATGTACTGCTCCAGAGACAGAGGACCTCCACCGACTCCTCCACCATGTGGGCTCCCACCATCCTGGAACTCAGACGCCTCCGCTCCGCCTTCTCCGAGATACACCTCGTTAAACTTCACAATACCTGTTGTGGCATTGAATTTAGAAGAATTAGTGCATGTTATATGTTATATTTGGGTACAAATATCAGTGAGGCTGTTTGCAGTGTTTGTTACTGCAAGATAAATGGAAAAACTGGGACAAAAATCAATTTTAAATCTAGACGAGTGGCACAGCAAAACATATCTGCAGATAAAATTGCTCCAAACTCAGTATGCAGGTTAGATTTTTGGGGAATATCTTAGTTATTAACAAGGCTAAAAGTCTAAAACCATTCTACAATAGCTGGTGGATCTTAGAGGATGCAAGTGTTGGGTGGAACAAACCAGTAATGGGGCTAAAAATGTAAAGGTTTCCTGATGGTTGTTGGCCTTAGAGGAAAGGTCATGCGGTCATTAAGGTCAAAAAGTGATTAAAATCCAAAGGTTTATTCCCCCGGGTGCATAAATGTCCTCAAATGTCATGACAATTATATTATGAGATATAAGTGTGCATAGTTGACATTTTGGGCCTGAAGGTGGCGCTGGAGGAAAGCCCATGGGGAGTCCAGAATGAAAGGGTTTATCCTCAGGGGAGAATGAATGCTCTCAGTAAATGTCATGAAAATCAGTGTATTAGATTTTGGCCCACACTTCAGCGGAGGCTTGAAGCTGTCCAGCTGTGAAATCAGCAAAGTGCTTTATGGTTCTTTTGAGGCCTTTTTGAGCCCTTTTCAAAGGCAAAGCCAGAGGGATGGATTTTGGGTTTGAAATATTTCACACATACTTTTTTGGATGTATATTTTAGTAAAATGCATCAAACCGTCAAATCAAAATCCACAAAAGGGGGAATTTTAACTTTCAACTTTTGCTCTCTACCAACTCCTGAGGGAAATATCTGGCTCTTCAGCTGCTAAATGCTCCACTATGTTCACCAGCTAGTCTACAGCTAACTGTGTCTGTTTGCTGTTTGGTTCTGAGCAGGTAGTGTACAGTGGCTTTTTACAGCTTTTTCTCTGAAAACAGCTGCCTGCTGCGGCCCAAAACGACGCTATGAGAGCGCTGAGAGTGAACCAAAACAGTAAAGTTGCAGCCGGACAGATAAACAATGAGCTGAAACTCACTATAAAGCTCCGTAAAGCCGAGGGGAGCTGCAGAGTCACTGATAATTCTCTGTAGGTTCATCACTACGAGCCACGACCAACACATTACACACTGACAGCTCAGACATTATTATTATAAAACATATTGATTATAGCCGTTTTAAGTCTTCATTGAAACTAGGCCATTGATATTTTTGTACAAACTTTAGCTTTGACCCGATTACCAAAAACTTAGTGATGTGTTTAAGTGTGTTTAAGTGTGTACCTGTGCCTGGAGATATCAGCCAGCTGTACAGAAAGCCTCCAGCCAGAGAGTAGTAGAGGACCATGGCCCTCTGACCGTTAACCGTCTCCAGGATGTGCTCTACAGTAACTGGGATGTACGGGTCAGTGCTTGCTGCTTGTTGACTTCCTTTCTGGCGTTCAACCAGGAGGTCCGCAAAGGCACGTGTTCGCCCTCGCTCTGCTATGGCCAGCGCCTCATCATGGCGGCCTGAGAGCAAGAAAAAAAAAAAAAAACAAGTAACACACAGGGGGTAAATTAGGAATCAAAAGGGAGTAAGGAAGCAGGTGCATCAGATTTGGGAGAACAGAATCTCCTTGTAAGGTGATAATTTGTGCATTGCGAACAGGCGCACGGAGATAGTGTGAAGCTGAGAGAGGAAAGGTGAGAACACCTCGCAAACAGAGAGGCACAGTGATTCACACTGGAAAATAACAACACAAGAGGAGAGACAGTTAATTCACCTAGGCTGACAAGGACTCTCTGGAGAGCCTGGTACGAGCTGGTTTGCAGATCAAACAGAGACAGCTTGTAGTCCGTACTGTGCTGCGTCTCATGACGAATCGTTTCAAATAACGTGGACGCTCTGTACAGCTGGAACGCAAAGAAAACAAACATACATCAGATTGACACTCGTAGACTGAAGAATCCAGTTTTCTGAAGAGATAAATAAAGATTTCCCACAGGTGCTCAGTTGACGTGACCTCGAGGCATCTGCATGTGTTATGTTTCTTCACTCATTTATTCAGCGTTTTCCTTTAATTTGTCAACCTTCTTTATATATAAACCACATTATTTTTTTTTTTCTTTTGACAAAAGCTGACTAAAGGACCACAGACAGGGACATAATAGGTAAAGTAAAATCGTTAACAGTCAGTCTGACTTTGTCACTTATCACTTCTTAACAGTTAAATGCAGAAAAGAACAAGTACATTATTCTCTCTCAGTGACTCTGACTATCCTGCCATTAAAACTTTAAATGGTATCCACATCACTCCTGCTGAGTCATACTGATTATTTAGGAATTTGGCTTGACAGACTGTCATTTAACAGTCATATTCAACATTTGACCCAAAATAAAACAAACAAAACAAAAACACCGGCTTGTTGTATATAAAGGCTGTTTGTCTTTTTCAAACCATAAAAAACTACTGTGCAGTCAACTTTAATGTCTGTATTGATTATGGAGATATTCTGTACTGTCATTACTTCAGTAGCTGTTTATCGCTTTATCACTAATGACATATTTCGTACTCGTCATTAATCTCTGCATTGCACGGTTGGACGGACTTCCTTACAGACAAGAAGAAATAATCATCCAATGATATTCATCTATAAAGCTCTACTGTCAGAGCTTTCAAACTGCTCTTGTTGCTTCTTTACGCTCTGCTTGTAGTATTTGTAATAAATATCTGTCATGCCTTTTTGAGCCAAACCACATTATTTCAAAACATAATAATCTGATGTCCACTGCCAGACTTGATGTGAAACCTGCTGTTACAATACTGACCACTGGGTGGCAGTACAAATACACAACAATCTGTAGAATCAGGGCGGCTGCAGGGGAAATGATCTCCTCTGTTACTCTCCATGAAACTGAGCCCATAAACTCAAACAAAGATGGTGTCATCACATCTGACTGGTAATCATGCTGCATTGACTTTGTACCTCTGCTTTGAATTAGCAGCCTCTTCTTTTTGTATACTTTACTGCACGAGGACACAAGTTAAATTTCCAGTTTTTACTTTAAAAACATGTAGAAAAAAAAGATCACATGCAAGAATTCTTTAGATATAATAAAATAAAATACCAAATATTCTGAGATACTAAAAGTAATAAATATATACAGTATACAAATCAATGAAGTGGCCAACTTGTTGATTTGATTGATTATCCACACCTACTCATTAAGTCCACCAGTTAAACATTCAATCTAGAGCTGAAACAATTAATTGATTTGTCAATCGATAGAAAATTAATCAGCAACTGTGGTAACTGATTAATCATCAATGCATTTTTTTAATCAAAAACACCAGACATTTGTTGATTCCAGCTTCTGTGAGGATTTGCTGCTTTTCTTTGTCTTATTTGATACTATATAAACTGAATATTTTTTTAGGTGTTGGACTGTTGTTGCTGTGATGGGAATTTTTCACTATTTTCTGAGATTTTATGGACTAAATTATTAATTGTTGAAATTAATCGTTAGTTTCAGTTCAAATTCAATCATTACATCTACTACTTCTCAAAGCTTCTCACAGCAACCCCTTCTGATGCCTTTAAAGTCCCCCTTCACTCAAAAGTTCCTTCAGTTCCTTCAGCTGGATGTTGTTTCTTCTCTGTGCAGAGTTTGTTTTCACATTCATCTGCTGAAGGAGGAAAGTTTCTCTGTGTGCACTTTAAAGCTCATCACAACTATTTTGGAGGCCAATCGTGGGTCAGTATTCAACTTACACAAGTGTGATGTGGAAACTTGAAGCCTCCAGTGCACAAACACTGAGAATGGACTTTACAGTGAAGCAGGAGACATCTGGTGTGCAGCAGTTCAACTTTTAAAACTAAATATATTTGCATATTCAGAGATTCTGGATTTTTTAATGGAGAAGAAGGAGGAAATATAATTTTAAGGACTCTAACATGGTAACTGCTTTTTTTGTAGTTTGTTTACGCAGCTTCGAGGGCCAGAGGAAGCTTCTTGAAGCTGACCAATCAGAACAGAGCGGGCTCATCGGGAGGGCGGTCTTAAAGAGACAGGAGCTAAGACAGCCTGTTTTAGACAGAGGGGCTGCATAAAGGGCCAGTATAAGATAAATAAGGAGCTTTTAACTATATATCATGCAAAGTTATTCCTGTAGAGCCCCAGAATATAAATATAGAAATATATATATAGAAATGTTTTCTTTCTTTAGAGGGGCTGCACTCTCAACATGAAACGTGCAGAAATTGTTTTCCGTAAGGGGAGATGCCAAAGAAGTGTGACGCCAAGAAGGAGAGCATGATGAGGCAGCTGGTGCCATCCTAAAAATGGAACAAACATCTACTTAAAACATCCCTACATACCTGCAGCAATAAGCCCCTGATCCTGTCTTCACACTAGACTTGTAGAGTGAGTTCTGAAGCGAGTACGAGCTATGATAACGCAGCTGCGCTTTCACACACACACACACACACACACACACCTGGTGTTGAGCCTCTTCCAGGTTTCCGCCGGCCCACAGAGACAAGCCCAGGCGATGGCGTATCTTCGCTTCATCTTCTCTCCGACCTAACTGCTCCGCCAGACGCAGACCTGAAGAGGAGGAGGAAGAGACAGAGAGCAGAGAAGATTAGACACCAGTTCCTAGAGGCTGATCTGAAAATCAGCTCTTTGACGCTCCTGACAACTGTTGCTGCATTGAAGTGAAGTTGCACTCAGCCCAGGGCGCTCACATTTGCCATTCTTTTCCTCTCATTGTTCCTTTTTGTCTTTCTTTGCCTTCTTCTGCCAGTTTAAATTCAAAGTTGTCATATTCTCTCTGCTTCTCAGCTTGTCTCAGATGTATTTCATCTCCCCTGCTGTGCAGGAGCTGACAGTCATGGCAGGTTGTATTTAGTTCTCATTAGGCTCTCAGATTGAGCAGAATCTCATCTGATTCATGTTTCTGCCGTTACCTCTCTGTCTGGCTCTGTGATGTTCTGTGTTTCGGTTGGGGAGGTTAATTGGAGGCAAACATACGAATGTCTCTCCAGCGCTGTCCTCACCTCAACTCTGAGTCAAATCCGTCGTTGCTTGTTGAGTTAATGATCAATTAAAATCCAGAGCATCTGTGAGTTTAAGTGACAAACCGTGACTGTGTCTTACAGGCCTGATGGAGCCTGAAGGAGTTCATAAATGAACCCAACCACTCAATTCAAATATCCATTACAATTAGGCTGAATTTGAATTTGTCTCAGCTTTAGTTTGTGTGCATGTTTAAGTGGCTTTTTCATACATTAGAAATAGGATTATTTTCAACAAGAATGCAGTTTTAGTTTGTATGTGTTTTAAAGAGTAGTCTAGTTAGAGAAGAAGTTAAATCAAACAGGGTTATTGACAACAAGCTGCCTGAAGGAAACCACACTGCAGGGTAAACATGTGAGCACTGATCTTCTATTAGCCTGTGTCAGACTCATGAATACCTTTCATGCTTCTGGAAGGGTTTCAGAAATACAACTCACAGTGTTCTCGGGCCTAAACAACTCTGACTTTAAATAAGATAACCACACATACATCAAAGTCTGCGCTGAGAGCAAGAGCCTCCCTAATTGGAAGTTGGTATGACTGCAGGGGAAGGTAAAACTGTGACTGACTTTTTCACTTGCTTTTCATCACAGATACAGAGAGTCTGTTGATAGCTGTCAAAACCAGACAGCTTTTGAACAAAGTGGAATGTTGAAATCAAAAAAATCACCAGACACATGCTGCATAATGATTTTTAGGTAAGATTACAGTCCTCTGTGTCCCACGGTCCACTGTGTAACTGCTTGTTGTTAAACGGTGTGCTCAGGCCTTTAAGAGCCACTTATTGGCACATATTATGATTTGGTAAATTGTTATTTACATTATTTATGTTCTAACATTATTTAAGTTCATGCAAGTTTATGTACAGCTTATGTAAAGTTTGAAGAATATTATAAGTGAAGATTATGTATACATTTGATATTATTATGTTCTTAAAGGAACGGTTCACAATTTTTCAAGTCTGTCTTTAAACAACAGTCAGGTGTGAAAATGAACACTGACAGGTTTAGTTTCCTCCTGTTCCCTCATTTTGAGCAGAAAAGTGTTCAAATGTTTATCTGAAGATAATATGAGGCTTCAGCCATCTAACTTAGTTAAATAAAGTGGATATCTTCCACAGTTAGTCTTTTTAGTAAAAAAATCCCTCTCAACAGATGGTGTGTCCCTGTTGAGCCGCAGTGGAAGGATCATAATAAAAAGACAGAATTTGGCACTAAAGACAATAACTTTGAAAGATATTGACTTGATTTTACTAATTTGGACTGAAGCCTCAACTTATCTTAAGATAAACTTTTAAATATATTGTTGCACAGAAGGAGGACTGTGGCTTTTGTCCCCCATCACTTTATGAATTGTGTCTGTTACACACTAAGTATACTGAGAACATTCCCACCTGTATATTTGTGTGGTCATTTCAGTGAGTAAGAGATTAGAGCTGAAGCTAGTTGATTACTTAATCACTAAACAACAGTGAAAAAAATCAGCAATAAATTAATTATATTGGCCATTATTGACTATTGATTAAATGCTTAATCGAAAAAATAATAATAAATAATTAAAATCATACTTTTTATGCTTTCAGAATGAAGTTATTTCCTGTTTTCAACATTACCAGCTTGTTTTCTTGAGATAAAAAAATAAACTAATATAGTCATATTATTCAATGATCTCAACATAATAAGATAGCAAACTAAATTACTGTGTTTTTAGCTGATGTTTAGATTTTTTTATGTGATTATATTATAGCATCTTTTGTCCTTTTCAGATGTCCTAAGTCTGAGACAATCCCAGTATGAACTGGTGCTCCTTTCATCTCAGAGGTCACATCCCTTTGGGTTTGTCCCATAGTACATTTTTTAGTAGCTAGTTTCTTACCTTCTTGTAGGTACATCACAGCCTGTGCATAGTTTTGCAGTGCATGGTGTATCCTTCCCAGGCTCCCGTAGGCCAGAGTTTTAGCTATCAGATCATTGGTCTGTGCTGCCACGCTCAGGTGCTGCTCCTGGAACACCACAGCCCGCTCGAAGTTTCCTAAAGCTTCGTAGGTCAGTCCCAGGTTCCCGTAGGCTCGGCCCTGGCTCCTCACACATCCCGTCTGCTCTGCTATATCCAAAGCCCTTTGGTGCCACTACAGCAGGAGAACTTGATTACTTAATTGATGGATGGATGTGAAATACTGAGTCATGATGCATTGTGAATCTGTACAAACCTGTAGCGCTGTCTCGTTGTCTGCCATCAGCTGATAAACACCTCCAAGTGTATCGCTTGCCTCTGCTTCCAGGGATTTATCCTGACAGTTAAAGCAGGATTTACTACACTTTTCTGTGCATAATGTACTTTTTCATAAATATAATTAGTCATGTTTAGCAGGGAAAGAGGAGAAATCGTCAGCTGAAACAACCTTTTTACAGGTAAATCCTTACCCCTGCTGTGCGTGCAATGTTAAGCTGGTGCTCCAGGCAAGAGAGGGCCTGCTCGTAGTTGCCCAGCTGGCTGTGTAAGGTGCCCAGCTCCCCATAAGCTTGAGCCTTACCCCCTCCTTCCCCACCCAGCTCATGGGCTACCACCAGCCGCTTCTCGAAGCACACCAGTGCCTGCTGGAGACTACCCATAGACCTGCAGAGAGGGGAAGGGAAACACACGGCTTGGTTTGTTCTTGAAAACACTCCATGCTACCTGTAGATTTTTTTTGAAAATACTGTACATAATACTGGTTCTTCTAATATCAAAGCCCTCGTTGTTTAAAAGGGACCCATATGGGCAATTTAAGAAAGCAAACAAGGCAGCAAATTGGTTCATAAGAAAAGGACATTTTGATTTTGTGCTGCCAAAAAAAACCCAGTATCAGTGTCTCAGTATCCTCAGAGAGAAAGTGTAAAAGAAGAAATATCTACAAAGGCTGTGTTCATTGGGATAAATCAGTGACTCTCCTCTCCTCATTACCATCTCATTTACACTCCAGAGAGCACAAACAGACTGCAACAGATGGATAAAGGAAACCCATCATTAAGCTTCATTGTTTCTGTCAGTGAACATTACGTGTATAGTTTCACATGAAAAAGGCTGAAAAGTAAAAGGCCCTGCTCCCATTGTTGCTGCTGCTTGTTACTATTATTACTGTTACTGAGTTATAATTATTTTGATTATCATCATGTCTCTAATTTAAAATGTGTAAAGTGTGAGCTTTAGGCAAGAAAAGCTCATTTGAGATTCTTGCATGAATGCTGCATTGGAATCCCTAAAGGTGACATTGAAACTAATGAAAAAGCACATAACATAAATATATTAATATATACATACATGACATAAATATTAACACAAATTTAAACAAAAGTCTAGAGCACTGAAACTGAGTGGCTGCAAGGTATAACGTCACAGCAAAAAGAGATTCTTGATAGACTAAACAACAAAAAAAAATCCACATTACAATTTTGCTCACATTAAAGCAATTTTAATAGAAATCCAACCTAAGTCTTTCCCCATATTTGCTGTATTCCAGACTGCAGCAGGGTATATAATCAATTTCGCATGTCCAACAAGTTTCAAATAAAGCTGATGCAAATCATACCCTACAGCTTGTTACTCCACCACACAGAATGGGTGCAAACACAAAAGAACTGCAAAGGAGAATTGAAAATACAAAGGAAATTAAATTATTCTTTCTGAGTGCTAAAGGAATAATTTGACATTTTGGGAGATACATTTATTTGCTTTCTTGCTGAGAGTAAGACGAGAAGATTGTCACCACTTTTGTGTCTGCGCTGTAAATATAAAGATACAGTTGGGAGATGGTTAGCTTAGCTTAGCACAAAGACTGGAAACAAGGGGAATCTGCTAGCCTGGCCCTGTCAAAAATTTAAAAAAATCCACCTACCAACACTTCTAAAGCTCATTAGTTAACATGTTTGTTTAATTTGTACAAAAACTTAACTGTAAAACCAACAAGTTGTGGTTTTATGTGAGGTTATGTGCAGGACTATTTCTTGGCTGGGTGCAGTTACTTCCTGGAGTAGCTTCCAGGTTAGCTGTTTCCCTGCTCTTTTTTGTGCTAAGCTAAGCTAACCGTCTCCTGGCTGTGTAGCTTCATATTCACCGTACAGACACGTGAGTGGTGTCGATCCTCTCATCTAACTCTCAGCAAGAAAGCAAATAAGTGCATTTCCCAAAATGTCAAACTATCCATTTAAACTTTGTTTTGCCCACCTGTGTGCATTGCCGAGTCCTCTGTAGGCTTTCTCCTGATCCTGGACATGGTTGAGACTCTGAGCCACCGTCAGGTACTTCTCATAGTACTGAATAGCCTCCTCATAGTCTCCCAGAGCATCATAGCAGTCTGCCAGGTTCCCATATGCCCTTCCTCTGTCCAGCATGCTCTCAGTTCCACTCAGCTGCTGCAGCATGGCCAGTTGCTGCTCAAAATAACCAATAGCTTCCTCAAACACCCCCATGTTCATTTTGGTGATGCCCATGTTCCCGTGAACCTGGGCCTCCAGACGGGCGTCCCTGAGCCCCTGCGCCAGGCCAAGCTGGGTCTCATAGCACTGGAAGGTTGTGGCATAGTCTCCCAGGGCCATATGCACTGCTGCCAGGTGGCCGAGGGCGCGGCACTCCCCCTGCTGATCACCTAGATCCTTGCGGACGGTCAGTTCCTGGCTATGGAAGGACAACGCTGTATCCAGCTGGCGGAGCAGCCTAAAATAGGAATAAAGGGTAAGAACGAGAGGTAAACGGTTTCATCTGTTTATAGTTATTCCTTGTATATCTTTCTGAAGATTGTTGTGTTGTGAGTGAATACACTGAGAGCCACTAAACCGGAGTCAAATTCCTTGTATGCGTAAACATACTTGGCCAATAAAGATGATTCTGATTAGCAGCAAAATGTAGTTAAAGTATTAAAGTGAAAGTAGTGGTTTAGCCCCTCTGACTGATATATTAATATATAAGCATCAGTGTGTAAGCAGCATGTTACTGTTGCAGCTGTAAATGTACTTAGTTACTTTCCACCACTGGAGTCAAAGTCACAGAGTTGAACATCTTGTTGATGTTATTACCTGTGAACTGATCCAAGTGCTGAGTATGCGTCAGCCTCCATTTTCTGATCGTTGACTTTCTGAGCCAGGGCTAACTGCTGCTGGTAAAACCTTACAGCTCCTGGAAGATCACCCCGACACACACACACATCCCCGAGGTTCCCAAAGGCCCTAAAAACTGCCTGCTGACAAATATAACCACACAGACGCTGATTAATAATCACTCCCTGTGTAAAGGATACGTTTTTACAGTTTATAGAGTGAATGCAGCATTAGTGGTTGACCTGTGTGTTATCCAAGGCTTGTGTTAGAGAGAGGAGGTATCTCTGGCACTCCTCTGCTTTGTTGTACTCCCCAAGTGCTTTGTGAGCCAGACCGAGGTTACAATAGGCTTTTGCCTGGGCTAATTTGTCTTGGAGGTCCTTCGCCAAGGCCAGGTCCTGCTCATAATACCTAGGAAATTAAGACAAAAATGCAAAGAAAGCCTTTCATTTACACTTTATACCAATGTGACATAAAAGCACAAGAAGTAAGAAAGCATAGTGTTTCATTACCAGAACATGCAGTACATAAGACACATTTGTACAGTACAATACAGTACAGTAAATGTATGCATTATGCCTTTAACCCCTTGCCATACAATTTTAACAATTTAAGCAGTTTTAAGGTTAACAGTATCATATACAGTGTATGTTCTGTATGAGCTTGTTCCAGCTCTTCATTGAAACAATATGAAGCTGAGACTGAGGGAAACAGTAAAAACCCAAGACTCCATGTTTTTTATGGGCTGCACTATTCCATCAAATGGAAATATTCTAGATCATTTTATACACATTGACCCCAAAGTCAGCTTTACATATTTAGTATTTTTGGAAACTGGGATCCCCACTAGAATTTAAGGGCATTTTCAGACTTGCACTGTTTAGTCTGGATGAATAGGACTCTGCTTAATTCTCCCCCTTGGTACAATTCGTTTGGGCAAGTCTAAACACAGTAATCACACTTGGGTGTGGACCAAAACAACAACAACACCAAGACTATTTGAGGAGGTGGTTTTGGTCCGTTCCCAAATTAACTTTGCAGCAGTTATTTTGTGGTGGGAACGTGATCCGACCTCGATCTGTCCCAACTACTAGGCGTACTCTGCAAGTTTGAGCTAAACGGCTCCCGTAGCCAGGTGTGCTTTACGTACTGGGATGCAGATGAGTGAAATCAGCTACGAGCAGCTAGCCAGAGAATGAATCAAGATCCGATCTGGACTAGCGCAATGAATGCTGCATTTGGCCAGAGGACCTTCTTCAGGACCTTCTTCCTGTGTTTATGTTCCTGCTCCTGCTTCAGACACATCTGACCAATGAGTGGAGTGAATGTTCTCACGTGCTTTGTAGTGATGCAATTTGGTTCGTTTGGAAGTTTACGATCTAAATGCCCTAAAATAAAGTTCTTTGAACAATGTTGGGCCGCACAGCATGACTTTATAGAGACTGACCCACCAACAGGTTAGTGAGGTTTAAGTGCTTTTAATGAGAAAGTATGCATGTGTAAAGTATGTGTTTTGTGAGATTCTCTGACCTGACAGCGTCTCGGTACTGTCCAAGGCAGTAGTGAGCGTAGCCGAGGTTGTGGCAAACCTTTCCTTCTCCCTCCAGGTCCTGTAAGCTTGGTGCCAGAGCCAGGTACTGCTGGTAGTACGGCAAGGCCTGAGCGTATTCACCTCTCCAGCTGTGGAAGTTGCCCAAGTTTGCTGGAAAAGAAAAAAAAATGGAAGCTGACATTACATTTTTCAATCAATCAAAATTCCTGCATTTCTTTCCTGAACCCATCTCCCTCTTTTCTAGCTTGCCTAGCGCTCTCGCTTCGCTTTGAGTGTCCTGGAGCTCTCGTGCGATGGTCAGGTGGTGAAGGTAGTGCTGGAGAGCTCGGTCATGAGCGCCCAGCGCCTGGTAAGCCACAGCTAGGTTGCCATGTGTGGAGGCCTGGGATGGACGATCATTCACCTGAAACACAAGGATACCGTATTTCACAATTCTGTTTTCCACACAAGTGTCAAAATGTTGCTTGTGAAGAGTGTGGGGATTCACCTCCAGTGAGATCTGTAGTTCTTGTCGGTGGTATCGGACAGCTTGGTCATAGATGCCGAGTGCGTGGTAAGCATTTCCCATGTTACCATACGCCCTCCCCTGGGCAGCGTAATCACCCAGCTCCTGGGCAAAGGACAGGTGGGCTTTGTGGAGCTTCAGTGCTCTGTCATACTCCCCCTTCATCTGGTGTATGATGCCTGAAATAGATGTAAGAAGAGAGAAGAGACATCTGGTTTGGTAAAAGAAACAAAGATGAAATTAAGATGTTGGCAAGCAACATGAAAATGAAGTTCCTTTAGAGGTTTGAGCCGATTGAGCTGCAAAGCTATTTTAAGGTTTTTGGGGCAATTTCAAGTTTCAAGTCCTTTGAAAGAAGTCCAGGCCAAGTCATGAGTCATTTGAGCCAAGTGCAATCAATCTCAAGTCATTTGAGACAAGTCCACCAAGTTTTAAGGTCATCAGCAGAGCAGTTTTAGTCTTTTTGGGACAAGTCCAAGTCAAGCCTCTAGTCTGTCAGAAGAGCAGTTTCACAGTCTTTCGAAACAACTCCAATTAAGTCTGAAGTCGTTTGAGGCAAGTCCAAATCAAGTTTAATGCTGTTTGAGACAAGTTCAAATCTAGTCTGAAGTCATTTGAGATAACTTCAATCAAGCCTTAAGTCATTTGAGTCCAAGTCAAGTCCATCAGCAGAGCACTTTTGAGAAAAGTCTAAATCAGGTCTCAAGCAATTTAAGCCCAAGTCAAGTTTCAAGTAATTTCAGAGTCAAATCAACTCTCAATCATTCGAGACATCTCTGATAACGTTTTAAGTCTTTTAAGACAAGTCCAAGTTAAGTCCTAAGTCTACCAACAGAGGTGTTTTAATTTTGGGGTTTGACAAAGTCAAGTCTTCAATAATTTGATACCAATATAGTTCAATATAATCTAAAGTAATTTAAAAGAAGTCTATTTTGTTTCAAGTCAAGATGAAAGTATGTCACGTCTGAATGCTGACCATTAAAATGACAGAGCATTTGAACATTTTCTAAAATTATTTTAACATAGCTAAGACTGAGCTCTTTCAAAGCACTGGCCTAATGGAAAATATGCAAGATATTTAGCTATGCCATTCTACTCTTGTTAAATGTTTAATGCTATTTTACCAGGTCAAAACTTAAGATGTGAATGCATTGAAATCTCAAGTCAAGTCAAATCAGGAGTTAGTCTGATGGCAGCCAAGTTAAGTCAAATCTCAAGTCCCTATTTCTGTGACTGCACCAAGTCTCTAGTCTACATCTCCTGTGATTGGTTTACCCAACATTGATTTGATTTGTAGTGTACATCAGACAGCTTTTACTGCACATGAAGAGTTATGAACACAGTAAATTCCCAAAATGATACACAGAGATATAAATACCAAACATACAAAGGAAGGTAACATGCATATACACATACTTTTCAGAGCCATGAAAAACCTGAGTGCAGCTGTAAATAATTAAAAAGCTACAGTGGGAAATTAAACAAATCTAATAATATCTGCTGCTATGGATCCTCAAGCTCCAGAACTACATATGCAGAGATCCAGAGGAGAGTCACACAGACTTCCTCTGTCTGTCTATCTGTCTTTCCAGGGAAAAGGAGCTGGATAACTTGGTTCCCAGTGGCCTTCCCAACTTTCTGAGTGACGATGTGTCTTCCCAGCTATCAACAACCTAGTTTACAGATCCAAAGTAGGCAAAAGTTGGAATAGAGAATACAAGTTAAGGAAAAAAGTTGGTACACAAGAGAGGAAGACAGTAGCTGCAGGAAAATAGGAAAGTTGAGCACAGGGGAGTTTGTAGTGTGCTGATGAATACTGGGAAATGCATATGTTTACACACAAGACTCTCCAAAACACACACACAAATGCACATATCCTGAATTTGTGTGTGTGTCTTTCCATTTGGAGATGGGATTAACCTTCATCTGCCCTCTTACTGTTATTGTGTTTACATGCACGCAAATAACTTGATTATAACCAGATTGAGGCAATACTGTGTGATTATTGCAGATCTCCTGAAAACACCTTAACTGGGTTATCTCAGTCAAATTAAGGTAGAAATCAGAGCAAATATAACTAGATTAACAGACCTGGATTACTAAACTATTTTTCAAATTACTGTTGCGCATATGCACCTTATTCAGTCTGATTTCTTTTTACTTTGTTATCATTGTTCAAATGTGCAAAAAATGTCCTGAGGGTAATACTGTACATTGGTGGCTAAAAATCAAAAGGAAAAATTCTTTCTATTTTCCTTCTTTTAGGCCTAATAAAAAGAAAAGGCTTAATATGTCCTTGATGGCTATATAGGCTATATGATATCATGCTAGAACATGGATAAAGCTACATCTCCCAGACAAAAGGTCCAGCTAAAGATCTTTGTAGAAGACATGTAAATAAAGGAGCAGCATTGTTCTGGTAGAGAAAAGGCTGTGTTGATGAGGACTAGTTAAACCGTCTCTGGTAAAAAGTTTAGCTGAGTTGCTGGAGCGTAAACCTCCCTAAATCCAGTAACAGCGGGACAGAGCTGCTAATAGCATCCTGGCTCGCACACAGTAGATGTATCAGTCCTGAATGGAGCTTCTGGTAATGTGACCTTTAACCCCAAAATGTAAAAAAAGACTAAAAAAAGAGACAGAATCCTCCAAACTCTTTGGATACTGAGTATCTCTGTTACTGCAGCCTTTACTCTTACTTGACGGCAGTTTAGTGAACCGTCAGTTATTAAACAAATAAGGTGACTCAATTAGTCACTGTGAACCATGTACGTGCTTAAACAGAACTATTAAGTTCATCTTGTTATCAGTACTCAGCTTGCAGTGTGATGTACTTGGCGACAGCCTGATCACAATCTTCCACATAGGAAACCTTAAAACCAGCCATCACCGATAGGAACTCTGATCCATGCTGAACATTTAAAGCTGCTGGCTCTCTAGCTGCCTCAATAAAATGCTGCACTGTACTATTGCCAATGCACTGCCAAATCTTGAGATTAGAGAGCATATATATTAAATACATGTTATTTTTACAGTAAAGACAGACAGGAGGACAGATGAAAGAGGGGTTACAAGAGAGGAAACGGGGATACAGGGGGTGTCGAGACACCAGATGGAAGAGGTTACATGTGGCTTTCATGTCAGACACAGAGAGTCCTTCTTCCAAAACCATATTGGCACATATCCAGCTCTGTTGTGCTATGAGGGATGAGGCTGGTGATATTCTATACTTTCCTTATTGTCAATAAATCCCTTTAAAAGATCCAACAATGAATTGATCTACTAACCTGTGCTGTCTGTGTCCAAAACCTCTATTGATGTCAAAAACTATTAAAAACACTGGGTGACATGTTCCTTCATCACCATGAACACACACACACTGTATTTTATTTTGACTCAATCCCACACACACTGTCCTGCAGCCAGAAATACTCAATAAAGCACCAAATGTGTATTAATCCACCGCAGAAAATAGTCCCAAACAAATGCACCATTTCCTCTTGTTTGAGTAACATTTGCTAAAAACTACAGTGCCCAGCTGTTTTAGGAAATTAATGAGCCTTTTAAAAAAAATTTAATTATTTATTTGCGAGCCATTTTTAAACATTTACATCTTAATTAGGAGTCTGTGGGCTTGGGACTGAGTGCCACAGACAGCGTAGGGAAGTCAGAAAGTATCGAGAGACGGATGAACACATTGTTAGTTGTGGTCTTTTCATGGGATTTGTTGACCAAAAAAAAAAAAGAATAATGTCAGCCTTATCACTTTCCAAAATAAAAATAATCTTCATTTATAGAGCCTTTTTCAAACCCCACATTACAAGTGTTTCACACCGGGCATCACATTAAAACAGACATAGAATCAGTAGATTTTACAATAAAACAGATAAAAAACAAATACAAACAGGTCAAAGAAAATAAATGTGTAAAATCAGGAAAGGCTCTTCAATAAAGGCATGTTTTAAGAAGACATTTAAAAGAATCTAACAATATAAACCACTGGTTTCATCTTTAACAATGTATTTTAAAAGCTTGTTATATTATCCATTGTGTCAAATCTTCATCTGAAAAGTAACTAAAGCTGTCAAATAAATGTAGAAAGTACAATATTTCCCTCTGAAATGTAGTGGAATGGAAGTATAAAGTAGCATCAAATGGAAATACTCAAGTAAAGTACAAGTACCTCAAAATTGTATTTAAGTACAGTACTTGAGTAAATGTACTTATTTACTTTCCACCACTGCTTGTCACACTTTAGAAAGCTGTGTATACACATGGGCTGAAGTATGCATTGGGGTGCACACATTCTCAAAGCATGTTCTGGTTTTATAGATGTGTGAGTCATAGCATATGCATGTTTTTTTGTGCATACACGTCTTATACATCTTACTTCTGGAGTCAGACAGTGGTTGTTAAGGACCTGGAAGTGTATGTTTGGTGATATCTAAACAAAATGTACTGACACACTAAGTTTTTAGACTCACATAAGCCCTGTTTCTAACAATTTGTAGGAAGAAGGGTTACGTGAGGAAGAGTAGGAGGTTGCTGATAAGGAAAGGGAGACCTCGTTTGTCGGGGTCTCCCCCCTTTCCTTAAGAGGATTACAGAGCAGCCTGCAGAGTTGGCTCTCATAGCTGGTTACAGTTACACCCCTCCTCCTAAACACAGCTAACACAGGTGTGAGTTTAGAGCACATGCACACACAGAAAAACACACATGCTGAATCTCCCTCAAGGCAAAACAACACATCTCCGAGGTGTAAGGGTGCCAGCTATGTGGAGATACTCTGCAGGACTTTGGGATTCCCCATCGTGGAGGGGGCACAGTGTGAAGAGAGAGCAGAGCTGTGAGGATTAGAGGTGTGGAAAATTAGCCAAGATCTGATGACGGGGTATTCGGCTGAGACAGCACAGAGAGATTAGAGGAGAAGAGTTGTGATCTCTGGTCTCTTTTCTCCACAGAGGCATGGAAAAGTCTCTGTCATCAATGAACTGGATTGGGTGCGGCCAGGAGCACACGCGTGTCTTTGCCTGCATATGTGTGGCTCTTCTAGTTAGAGCTGCAACGATTAACAGATTAGTTGACGGACACAAAGTTAAACAGCAACCATTTTGATAATCAAATAATCGTTTTAGTCATTTTTTAAGCAAAAATACTGAACATTTGTTGGCTGATTTGAGGATTTTCTATGTCATACATTTGGGTTTTGGACTGTTCACATAAGACATTTGAAAACGTCACCATGAGCTCTGCGAAATTAAAGCTTTTCTGACATTTTATGTACAAAACAATTAATTGATTAATCCAGAAAATAGAGGCAGATTAATTGATTAGCTGCAGCCCTACTTCTAGTCAATTTTTTTTATTTAAAGCTGCACTAATCAACAGTGGATCAAATGACTATATGTAAAGCAGATAGTGTTGTTTGTAACGACAAACCCACAAAGAATTATCACCTGGTTCTGCAGTTTCCTTCAGTTATACAGAGACATTTTAGCATCTTTCAGCTCATTGTTTTGGTTACATTCTGCTACTTTGCGTTTTGAGCTCACGTTCACTGCTTTCATCAGTGTCATCAACAACTAGCAGCTGTTTTTAGAGAAAAAGCACAGATAAACCAATGGTATTAAAAGTAAGACTAAGGTTTAAGTGTTGGAATTATTATATATGTCTTTTTTGCTTTTTTTGGTGCTTTTTTTCAGACAGAGAACGTTAGCAGCTAGCTAGCAAAGACAGTGGAGCATTTAGCAGCTAAAGAGACAGATCTTTTTCTCAGGAACTGGTGGAGACCAAAACAGAGCTAAAACAGAGTGAATATTGGACTTACATTTTGTCAGGTGGCCAGAAACAAAAGTCCAAATGAATGATAATGTACAGAGCAACATTAGCATCTGCCATAACCAGGTGATAATATGTCATATTAATGTACAGTATGTATGTATATATGTTGTATTTAAAGCTTTTTCCACTGCCCCCAAGTTGCCAAAGAAAATCTAACACCAATATTTTTTTATTTATATCATATACATACAATCATTGTCTAAGTATTAGAGCCAGTCTCCTGCAGATTTACCAAGCATTCAGAAAAGGGTAACATCATCATCATATCAGCTAGCGTGAGTAAAACATTTTCCTAAAACTTGTACAGTTTTAGGAAAAAATGCCTCAGTGATGCTATTGTTATGATTTCTCCAGAGAATGAGCTGATGATGAAAGTGTGAAAGTCCCATTAGTGGGACATGAAGAAGCATCTCAGCATATGATTGACTGATCGACTGAAATCTCTCTAAAGGAAAGAATCTCAGAGTTTCGGAAAACTGTGCCAACGGAGAACATTTCAGTCTTAAACAGACTACAGTGAAACTGCTCTCAGTGTTTTGGTTAACTTACATTTTGAATCATTCATTTTCTCCACTGAATCACATGAGATCTAAACATTGATCTGCTCTTACTGAATATAAAGGAGTTACTTTGAGAAGCCACAACTGAATTGGAACCTGATTTCAAAATGGATTGTGGAAAAAAGAAGTCAAAAGTAGATAAATTCAAGGTAATACAAAATACTTACAAAGCTGGTGTTCTGTCATTGCGTCTTACTGGAATTTATTGCAAGAAGAAGTAGTAAGCTTTAAATGATACCATCACAGATCACTAAGAAGTTCCACTGGGCAACAGCCAATGCCCCATTTGAGATATTTTTGGACTTAAGAGAGCGTCGCTTTGCAAAATGTGCAAATACTTTGTGAAGTTTGATGTAGTCTGATATAGATACTGCTTCTGCTTTTATACCGGAGAGGAAAGGAAAGGAGAGGAGAGGAGAGAGGAAACAAAGAGAGGAGAGGAGAAAATGAGGGAGGAGAGGAGACCAGAGGACAGGAGAGGAAACAAGAGAAGATGGTGAGGAGGAAACGAGAGAGGGGGAAATAAGGGAGTAGAGGAGGGAACAAGAGAGAAGGAAATAAGGGAGGACAGGAGGCAACATGAGAGGGAGAAATAAGGGATTAGAGGAGGCAACATGAGAGGAGGAAATAAGGGAGGAGAGGACAGGAGAGGAGGAAACAAGCAGTAAAGAAGAGGAGAGGAAACAAGAGAGAAAAAACAAGAAGAGGAAAAAAAGAGAGGAGGGAGGGAACAAGTGAAAGAAAGCACAGAGAGGAGGAGGAAACAAGAGGATAGAGGAGAGGAGAATGAAGGGTTGTCAAGTCAGCATTCAGAGAAAAGTAATCATCCATAAATGATGATCTAAATCATTGATCTGAACCACAGACTGTAGCTCGTCTATCAGGAGTGTCAACAACATCAGCAATAGCCTGTTAGTCACACATCAGAGCTCCACTGGCTGCTTATAGCAGACAGAAAATCAGACAACTTTTTGGTGAGTGAACATAACTGGACTCAATTATATTCAAACTGTAGTGACAAATACTGAGAAGGTTGCACAAAAAAACAATGCTGTACATTCGTTCACTTCAAAATTTGATTGAATGCTGAATACTGGATGTGTTCAGCAATGCTCATATTACCTGTTGTAATGCAGTACACACACACACACACACACACACAGAAACACACACACACACACACACACGCACACACACACACACAAAGAAGTGGTGAGTTGTCCACTCAGCTCTGGCGTCGGGTTCACCCGCTCTCGTATATCACTGTGGCCGCAGAAACCAAAACCTGCTTAATAAAACATGAGCGTTGATTGGCCAGAGAGGCACTCCTGCGGTCATGTGATAGGGCCTCAAAAGGCAGATAAGGTGATGGGAGAGCAGGACAATCACATGATCTGTGGCTCTGATCCTCAGTTTTCGGTTGATGAGCAGTCTAGGGTGTGTCATCAACATGCTTTACAAGGCAACTACTGCTAATTTTGACTTGAACACATCTCATATGCAACAAATGAAGAGTTAATTGTGCTTAATACTGCAGATCAATGCAGATGGAGTTGGTCAGGCTCAGGACAAGAGCCCAGTCAGTCTATTGAGTCATGTTGGCGACAGCAGCGACAGAGTGGGTCAATGGTTAACAAGGGAACAGCTCACGTGATGCTAAAGTCTGCTGCAAAACAACCATGCATGATGGAGCTTTCCATCAGTCGGGATGGAGAGTTCTGCATCCGTTAGTTCCAACAGATCCTCCAAATTAAACAACCAGATACGTGGTTTGACCATGTGACTCCACAACGACACATAGGAGCATTTTGTAATCTGGCGTCCCTGTTGGCAGTAATCAGCAGAACATCATCTGTCTGTGCTTTCCGTTACACATCACTGTTAAAATATTATAATGTTCTGGTCTGGTTAGATTTAGGGAAAGATCATGATTCAGGGCTGAATGATCACTGTTGGTGTGGGTTAAAGTTACTACTTCCTTAAAGTTAGGCCACCTTCGTCATCATGGCTACAATAATAACCACGGGGGTTAAAGGGGACATATAACGTGTATGTTTGGCAACTTCAGCCTTTAGTCTGTTGGTCCGGCGAACCACTAGTTTGCCCGACTCAAAGGTCTTTTCTTCTATGTAATCTTCCTCATAAAACCTAGGCCCACATCCAGGAGCAATACAATAGTGGCCTCCTTTTGGCCTTCTTCTGTCCTGCGGCTCCTCAGTCTCCACCGTTCACCGTCTCTATCTTTCTTTAGGTGCGACTCAATTCCCTTATTTGATATTTCCTCGCTCCTCCCTGAAACATTTAGCCAAATAAGTAATTTCCAGTGTTCAAAAGACACCCTAATCATATTCTAGGTTATTAAATAATGAATTCTCAATCAGAATATCAATAAATACAGACGCAAATAATTAATAAATGATATAAACGCATTCTGCCAGTAGAAATGGTTTAATGTGCCTCTGAGCAGGACACAGTACACAGTATAAATACTGAATGCAGGTTCTTATTCATGTGCAGGTGTTTGTCAAACAGGTAACAGGCTGCTGGCAGCTGCTCTGGCTGTGATAACTGTGCACCTTTATAAGTATTAGCACAGTGCACATGTGTGCAAACACAAACTCCATCAAGTCGCTCCAGCTGTTAAAGCCGACTGACAGCTGTGATCAGCTGCCGCCGTCATCAGAAACGGACGTTGCTTCACGTGCTTCTCATTTCTCTAAAAACATATTTCCTCCTTTCCTCTCTCCTTGCATCTTTTCCTTGTGTTTCTCCATCCATCCTCAGTGGGAGGGACTAAGACGCCAGGATAGGACGCAAGTGAGGGAAATTGAGATGCACCTACTGTCTCTACCGAAGTATCTGTAGAACTCAGCCAGTCCAACCAACCCTGTGACATCACATCAGTGGCGCCCTTGTCATGAAAGAAAAGGGTTTCTCTTTTCTTTTATATGTTTATGTTCATCATGTTTGTTATATAATTATTGATTACAGTGGAAATCCTTTTAATAAATGTTAACTTCATTGACTGCTTCATATCCACTTTAAGGTTCTTAGTTATGGTTTTAAAAAAACTGTTCTGACTCGCGGTTGGAAACAGGAAGTGAACAGCGGTCTCCTGTGGCAAAGTCCACTGTTGGTAATGGACATACAGTATATATGCGTCATCTGAACTGCACCGCTGCTCCAGGTCACAAATACTACGGCCACTAGATGGCATCTCTCACTCAAACGTAACTATATGTTGTTTTGGGGCGGCTGACATTATGACCTATTGTGGCGTTTTTCTTGGGAGGACAGTCCATTGTCTGTGTATTTAATACTGCAGATCAATGCAGATGGAGTTGGTCAGGCTCAGGACAAGAGCCCAGTCAGTGAACTCAGTCATGGTGGCGACAGCAGCGACAGAGCAGGTCAATGATTAACAAGGGAGCAGCTCACATAATGCTAAAGGCTGCTGAACTCTACACTCTCTGAACAACAAATCAAATTGGAGATTTTCATCAGTCAGAATGGAGAGTTCTGCATCCGTCAGTTAATAGTTTGGAGGGAAAACTGTGACAGAGTTCACCTTTAACTGAAATTGAATCACTCCACGTTCTGAAATTGAAATTTATGTAGAATACAATAAAATACATCTCTGTGTTTACTTTAAGTTTGCAAAGATGTAGGTTTGGTTATATTGCCGTCCTTGTGAGGACTGATTTTAAAGGACATGGGTGGCAATTTTCTATATTTTTCTTATTGTCAACAAATCTCATGCAGAGCCAAACCAACAATGAACTCATCCACTAACAAGTATTGTGTGTGTATCCAAAGCCTGATACATCTTATTCCTCTGTGCTGTAGACCTCTGTTGTTGTCAAAAAATGTTTTAAAACACATTAATGAACCGCACCGCTGCACTGGGTGACATGTTCCTTCATTATGAAGACTTTGATCAAGTTAGTTTGTTTAGAAACGGCCCCAAAGACTAATAACAGCGATTGCATTTTCATTCTCCAGAGAGTTGTCCTTTGAGAAATGTTCAATGTCTGGGTCAGAGTCTGATTGATATGATGAGTATGAATATACGTCTGACTTACAATAAGAAATGGTGGGATGTGATGGAGTATTCAGAAGAGGGAATACAATATAGACGTACTGAGAGGGAGAGACTGAAGGCAACAGCTCACACTATCGTTACCTTGGTCTTGGCCATAAGCACTGATGTAACTTTGGGGTTACGAAGGGAAAAAGTAGAATTTCTGTTGCGTATATAATCATGTGGTCTGGACATTTCCACAACCAGGTACAGAGCACTTCATTTGCTAACTTCATACAAGTTAAAAAGCTGGAAGACATGGAAAAATATAAAGCGTTTACAATACGAACTGCATGCTCAGTAGCATCTGCCTTACACAGAACTACTCTCCGGAGACTGAAAACATGTTATTAGTCTTTGGAGTCCAAACTTTTCCTGGTGAAGGAACATTTCACCCAGTACAGCAGTGTGGTTCATTGATGTGTTTTTAATAGTTTTTGGACAACAACGGAGGTCTACGGCACAGAGGAATAAGATATATCAGGCTTTGGATACACACACAATACTTATACTAGTTGTTGGTTTGGCTCTGCATGTGAGATCTGTTGCCAGGCTTATCCTTTAATAAACTTTGAAAACCAATAGGTAGTTTGTGGTGACCCATTAAGCCGCTGTGTGTTTATTATAGTGACTGTGTTTGTGGTTATTTTAGTCATCTTACTGCATTTTTATTGAACCTTTCAAACAAAACAATATACTGTCGGCTCAGATCACGGATTGAACTGAAAATGAACCATTACTTTAAAAACCAGCCTGCTGTAGACTCTCAAATCCTTTCTTCTTTTATTCAGCAGATGTGCAGACCTCCTACTTTGTTTGCCATCATGTTTTTTTGCTTCACAATGCTGATGTAATCTGCCACCCTCTTCTTGCTTGTCATCTACAGTGTATATCCTCCAGGGTGACAGTGCAGCTTGGTTATATTTTGCTGCCATTCTCTTTGTTGTCTTCTTAGTTTTCTCCTTATTCTTCTTCAACATTTTTGGGTGTTTGGCAAACAACTAAATGCAATACTGGCTCAAACTGGTCTGTCATACGTGTAACTGCTTCTTCTCTCTGACACACAGACAGATCTTCTAGATGACAGTTGACCCAACAGCCTCACTCATAAAAAACTTTTTCACAGCTTACATTTTGACTTGTCATAGCAGGAAAAACACCAGTGTTATTAATAATATTAACAAGGGCTCTGTTCCATTCTGAAAGCTCAAAATCTGGCACCTACATTACCCACAATGCAACTTAACCACCGACAGTTCGAGAGTCTGACATTCAGGTGTGTTATGCTAGTAGCGGCTAATGTATCCTGGAGCTGCTAGCCTCCAGCAGAGATGAGGAGCTACAGAGGTCTGCTAACCTCACTTCTTTCTAACTCCACACCCACAGATTTTTTTCATTTTCAAACTTGTAGTCTTCAGCCAACCGACGCTGACTAGCGGGGGATAGTCAGGTTGGTTTACTCTGGTTTCCAACACCACACTCGCATCTCCACCCACCACCACCAAAACCAAAATGAACAGAAAGTTGCAACAGTTACTGTACTAGGAATACAAAGACAAAAAAGGTGATTGCAATGAAAAAATAGGATTATAATAGTAACAAATACCAATGTAGTAAATCGAATATTAGTAAGTCCAATCAAATACAGCCAAACTTGCATATTTCTTTTTCCTGTACATTATTAGTTATGTAAGGGACCCCCGAGTAAGAATGAAATTGTTGATTTGGACTTCAAGCTTCACAAAAATATCAAACATGTTTGAAATGGCATTTTTTGTGTGTTTCTTTTTGGTGTTTTTGTAGGTAGTTGCACACATAACCCCAAACCCCAAACCCTTTAACTAAGCTGCACTGATGCTGTCCTCACTTTAAAACTGCAAACAAACATCTGTCATAGATGTCCAGTTACTAAAAGTTAATCCACACCTGCCAGCCGATCAGAATGCACATTTCAGTGGTTATGGTATAAAGTATGTTATGCTTGTTTATCATCTTCAATCATCAAAGAAATACTAACAGAAATAGTATCTCTCATAACACACCACAACTAAAGCCTGGATTTAGTCAGCAGTGAGGAAACACACAGACGCTCACATTACCTCCATCCAACTAACCCATTCATGAGCCCCAGTTAAACCTACCCAGGTTGGAGGAGGCTCGGCCCTGCGCTGCTCTGTCCTGCAGCTCCTGAGCGATTTCTAGCTGGTGTTGGTGGTACTGCCACGCCCTCTCCAGGTCCTGACAATCACAGTGACAATTACATCATGACTCACAGTTATCTGTCGCACTGTTAGCAGCACACAAAGCATGCAGAAACTATTCCTGTGTAATTTAGCTCTACAGTTAACAATATGTTTAGATGATTTTCTACCAACCTGCATGCATCGGGCAGCGTGCCCCAGACCGGCATATGCTCTCATCTCGATCGGTCTGTCTGTCAGCTCTTGTGCCAACTCCAGTACCCGTGTATGGTAGGATATGGCCTTGTCAAAGTCCCGCTGAGAGTGGTAGGCACTGCCCAGGTTGCTGTACGCCCGCGCCTCCTCACGGCGGTTCTCCAAAGTCTGCAAAAAGACATCATCACTTCGTCATTACTTGCGGCAATTTCATGATATGTAGTAGAATCTCCAGTAACATCACAAGAAGTTTTCTGTTACTGGCTGAGTGTCCCAGGTCCTCTGAGTTTTTTCTTTTTATCAGTAGGGCAGACATAACTTCAAATAATTAAAAAAATGTCTCAAATAGCTTTTAACATTTAAGAAAAACATCGTCACTTGCATTAGGGCTTTCAAAAATAAACTTCAGATTAGATTTCATTCACCTTTATTGTCATTGTATAAAGTACAAGTACTGAAATAATGAAATGCAGTTAGGCATCTAACCAGAAGTGATAAATAGGGCAAAAATTGCACAGTTAGAAACATTATGTATAGAATATCGGGTTGTATAAATATGTAAATGCATGGAAGTATGTATGGATGTATCTAAATAAAAGGTGTATATGAATGGTTATATATATGGCAAGGTAATGTAAAATGTAAAATAAATATTATGGGTACTTTATGAAGAAATTTAGCTTGAGATTAATCTCAGACGATGAAATAACAGTTTGAAAAAAGATCCAACAAACTAGGTAAGTAAAAACCAAAAAGAAAACAGGATTTCTGTTTAGAACAGAGCAGGATGAAGTCCACACAACTCTTAACAAATATAAAATAGTTTTATGTTACAAGCTGAAACTTTTCCAGCTGCAGGGGCCAAAACTGTCAAAACAAAGTAACTTCATAAACTTTCAGTAGTCAGAAGTTTTTACTTGAGGGAGTCTTTATTCTGGTACTCATCTAGTTTGTCAACAGATGGTCAATTTGTGTGTTAAGAGAGAAAGCTACAAACAGTGAGATGATGTTGGCTGCAGTGTTGCTGGCTTGCAATTTTGCACTTCATCCAAAAAACAAATATAAACAGTGAAATGTGTGCAGATTATTGTCTTTGTTTGTTCATGTAACATTTGGATAAAGTACTGCACTGTGATACTTTAAATATTTACAGGCTTAACAACAAAACAGTGTCCTAAATACACATGATGTTCTTCAGGAAATACGCAATAACATTTTCTACAAGACTGCATTAAGCAAATGTGCTGAAATACACACAGAAACATTAGCAGAACTCCAGACTGCAACACCCAGATATGTAACTGCTGCTCTCCTGTTTAAATTCATCATAGTCTTGAAATACAAATTACAGTTATCGCCGTAATTATTCAAAATTAAATTACTGGATGAAACTGATGGCTTTCTATTTAATAAGTACGGTGGCCCTGAGGTGCAAAACACAACAACATTTCTGACACATTTTATTGTGTTTTCTGTTGTGTTGTTGTGTTTTGCCCCTCAGGGCCAGTGTAAATAAGTGATTCTACCTGGGTTATGTTTTAATGGTCTACATGTTCTACAACATCTTCCCTGTGAATACCTGGCTGCTTTTTTTTCATGGCAGCCAAAAAATGAATAAATCCAAACAACATAAAAACAAGAAAACAGGCATTTCTAGTTTAAAAAAAAGACATTGTACAAAGAAAGGCACATTGTGGTTTTTCAGCATTGTTGCTATGAGGTGATAGCTGTTATGGAAACCTATTAACTCTTTTATGATGTGTTACCCTCAAGTAAAGAATTGCATCATGTCTTTAAGTAAAATGTTGAATTCAAGTGCAGTGAATTGACATGAAGTTAAAGAATAAGGCTGATGATACAGTTATTGTCAACAAATCCCATGAAAGACCAAAACCAACAATTTGTTAGTCCGTCTCTAAATACTTTCTGACTTCCCTGCCCTGTCTGTGGCTCTCAGCCTCAAGCCCGTTGACATAAAACAGCTCGCAATTATATAGTTTCATTTTTAAAGAAGGCTCAGTAATTTCCTAAAACATCTGGGCATTGTAGTTTTTAACAAACATTACTCAAACAGCAGGAAAAAGCAAATTTGTTGGGGACTATTTTCAGCAGCGGATGAATCCACATTTGGTGCTCTAGTGAGTATTTCTGGCACTAGGATGGTGTGTGTGGGATTGAGTCAAAATAAACTACAGTGTGTGTGTTCATGGTGATGATCCAGTGCAGCAGTGTTTGTTGTTTTCATCGAGAAAATATAGAAAATATAGAATATCACCAGACCTGAATAAACTGAAACTGAGAAGCTTTGCTCCCATCAGAAACGTTATGGATCATAAAGTGTAGTTCTGTACCTTTGCGATCTCCAGGTGCTGCTCGTGGCACTGAACAGCATTGGTGAAGTCTCCCAGAGCCGTGTACACGGCGCCCATGTTGCCCAGCTGTCGAGCCTCGGCGAGCTGGCACTGGGTTTGTCGTGCCAGCAGCACACACTGTTTATGGCTCGCCAGTGCGTTGGGGTAGTCGCCGATAGCTGTGTACACATGGCCCAGACTGCTGAGAGCACTGGATGCATCCTGCAATCACACATACAACCAAAATACACTGGTTAGTGTCCACAGCCAGCAAAGATAACACATAGAAATCCACTAGAAAGCCGAAAAGGATATTGATATATATTTTTTAAATTGTCCAACAATGATATATCAGCTGATATTAATTTAACAATTTAATTCATCTTTACACAACCAATAACATAATTATAATAAAAAAAACAATTAAGACCAAGAAGAGTTGAAAAATAAACTTGTCACGACTCTGGTGGACAAAGTGTAGACTTGTGATGCTGCTGTAGTTCCCCTTTAATGATACATATCTTCGTATTTGCATCTTTGCTAAAAAGTCCTTTACTGCCTCATCTTTGATTGATGTTCAGTAGCGGCCTTTTAGAAGAATATCATAATTGTCATCTGTACGTCAAAATATTGATTCAACTGTAATTCTAGTTTATTACAACTTGGGTCTTATTTCTTGTAGTTTTGACCATCGTTCGTATCTGTAATAATAACATTTTATTAACCAAGGTAACTGCTGAATTCATCTTGACAAATACAGCAAATTGGCTAAAAAGAAATGTCATGGAAAACTGTGAAAACTGGGAAATATTCACATTATAGAAGCTGCTACCAGTGAATTCTTGGCATTTTTGCGTTAAAAAGTACTTAAATGGTGAATCAATTATCAACATTGTTACCAATAATTTTCAGTCGATTAATAATCTAATCTAATCATTTCAGCTGTAGAGTACACCATGTCTAGTTGGGGTCAATAAGAGCCCAACAACAAACTTTTGCCCCACAGGAGGAATTAATCTGAACATTTCAGTCGTGCTCACTGTCAGTTTTACCTCTAAAGTGATTCAGATAATTTTAGACGACTTGTTTTGAGAGATTTTAGTGAATAAATCAGACAAATTGTAAAAGTAGGGGGGCACATGTCCCCCGCACCCATCCCCAAATGGAAATAATGCTCTACAGGAAGACACACACACATACTGGAGGCTACAGGAGTGAAATCTAATCTTTCACATCCTATTAGACCCTGCTGTGAGAGTGTCACCCTCTGCCACCACCACTCCTGCTTCTGCATCAGGTTCTTGCAGTTCTATTATTACTCTTTTAGTTTTTGTTAGCACATGAGACACTTTTACAGCACTTTGAGCTGTCTAATGATTTCTAGCACTGCTCTTCCTGCTAATTACTGGGCTTCTTCAGGCATAATACCATGCAAATCACGATGAGTGTTTAAGCTTAAGTTTGTGCTGCTGTTGTTGTCACACATGGATGAAAATGGGGGCCATGAACTCTCTCGCTCCCCCTCTCTTTCACACACACACACACACACACACACACACTAAAACACTCTTGTCTGGTTCTCTGATTAGACGGAGAAATGAGAAAGAGTCACCGCTCTATTCCCGCTCTTGTAATTAGAAACCTTCCTACTCATTTGCTAACTAATCTTAAGGTTATTGGTATTGATCAGCAGGCTATCAGAGGAGTCATGGGAAGTATTTGAGAGGAGGAACAGTCTGTTTCAAATTAACCAGAAAAATGAAGGCAGGTCTGTATCGACACATTTCCCCTTTATCACAGCACACTGTGTGCTGAGTCTAGTGTTCACATATACAAACACACTGGTACAGATATCACGAATACATGAATACATAGATATTGCTTTTTTTTTTTCCAGGAAAGCAGATATGTGCTGATAAAAATTTCCTGTTGATTTTTCAATAAATTCTAGTGGCTCATATTCGAAAATGATTTTGCAGTAACGCTTTATTTTACAGGTCCTTTAATGTTTTACTAATTTTCTGGAAATGTTCTGTTTAATTTGCAAGTATTTAACAGTTAAAGCTGCAGTGTGGGACTTCTGTCTCCCCCTTCTGGCAGTGAGAGTAATTACAAAAACACTGTCGACGTGCTTACGTCACAGGCTCCGCTGTAGCCTTGCTACTGTTGCGGCTGTAAAACGATGGATAACTTTTTTCAGCATCACAAACCCCATGAAATGACTCGTTTCACTATCAGAATTTGATCCGTTCAGTCCGATAACATTTGGAAAGTCTAGAAGAGCCTCACGATTCAATTATTTTATCCCCATTCACCCAACACCAGATTAAAAGCTATGTGAAAAACTGTGAAATACAGAGAGATTTATCTGTATATCATTTATATGTAAAAGTTCTGCACTGCAGGTTTAAACTGTCCATTGTGATTCAAACAATGCTAACAATGACTTAAAGAGGACAAATCATGCACATTTCCAGGTTTATATTAATAATTACTGGAATATCTATGCATGATTTACATTTAAAAACTCCTTATTTATCCTATACTGGCCCTTTATGTAGGCCCTTCACCTCAGGTTTTGGATCTTTGACATAACAGTAAAAAAAATAACAGAATCACAAAAAGCAAGATATGTCCCCTTTGAACCCTACAGCTTTCCATCTTGTTACGACACTGGACAGCCTGCAGGAACAGCGTTGTTTCCTTCACAGGAAACATGACACCACCGATAATGACTGTAATCTGTTGAACCGTAACACAGCTCATATCTGTGAACACACAGTGTGATGTAATTATCAATAAACCCTGTCCTGAGGTATAGACTCACTGTAAGAATAATCAGCTTGATGTAATCACAGAGACAATAACTAAGTTAGAGGCCCTCTGAGCACAAACAGCAGCACACACACACACACATGCATGCAAAAAATAAAACATCAATTTGACCATTCAAAACACACAATGAGCGACAGCGAAGAACAAAGTCTGAGGCTGTAATGAAATGTTTGCAAGTTTAAAGAACGTGAGAGAGAAAGGAAGAAGCTATGAATTATAAAAGAGGGGTTATTAGCATATTCGTTACTCATTTATATCCCACATGCACTGTCAGAGGAGTGTGTTGTTCAACAGAAAGATGAGAGTGAGCCTTCATTTTTAAAATAATTATAATGATGAATAATAATTAAATCATATTCTCTTAAAAATAAATTGTACAAGTACAGATATATCTAACAGTATGTTGGAGCCAATTATAATTTTTTATGGAACGTATTTTCCTTCAGACATTTTATCCCTTTGTTTTGATGTGTACAGAACTGCAATTAGTAACTAATTAAATCTAAATGTTTAACAAAGAAAGAAAGAATATACGTTTCCATCTGTATCAATAACATCTTAAAAAAACCCTCCCCTTAAGAAAAGTTGTTTCCAAAAAATAGGTGAGTCAGGAGAATAATTTTTATCACATCCTTCAAGAAAGAAAAACAACTTCTTAAACAACTGTTAACACCACCAGGATGCCCCAAATATGATATAAAGGAGAGGCATCATGCACATTTCCAGGTCTGTATTTATATTCTGGGGCTCTACTGGAATATCTGGCCCTTTATGCAGCCCCTCAGTGCAGCTCCTGTCGAGGCTCCTTTATACAGAGATCCTGCATTATCGCCATAAAGAAGATCCGTCATCAGGCTGCCTTTGATTTTTTACACTGAAGTGAACAAAGCTGGAATAATGCTGGAATCTAAAATCACACACAGAGGCGGCATTATGCTTTGTTTGGTTCTGTGTAAAAAAAGCAAAGCCAGTATAATGAGGGGTCTTCTTTATGGTTATATTGCAGGATCTGCCCCCCCCGATGAGCCCACTCTGTTCTGATTGGTCAGCTTCAGGAAGCTTCCTACATGGCGTAAACGAACTATAGTAGCATGATTTCACTTCTTTTTCTCCTTCTTTACTCGAAATATAAACTTAGCAACAAATAGCTACGAAATGGACGGACGTTTTGTCATCACGAGGAGGAAGTAGAGGTGACAAATAGAGCGTTCAGAGCAGGCTGAGGACGTCAACCTACGAGGAAAAGCTAATCGTGGTCCAGTATGCAACTTACACAAGCTGACTTGAAGCCTCCAGTGCACAAACACTGAGAATGGACTTTACAGTGAAGGAGGAGACATGTTGTGTCCAGCAGGAAAACTTTTGAAATGAAAAATATTTACATATTCATAGATTTTTAATGAGGATGAGAAGGAGTAGATGTCATTTAAAGAATTTTTAACTAGTTAACTGAACTTTTTTTTGTGGAAACACATATTATTATTCAAAGTATTTTCATGCTTGGAGATCTTAAAATAAATATTTGTATGTTCATAAAAAAATCCCTTCCAGCCATGTTTTAAGATATATATAAATACTCTGCTTTGAACAATAATCTGTGTCTAATATGGTTTTTCCACCAATTCTTAAAATAACATCTACTGCTTCTCCCTCAACAACAACAACAAAAAAAATCCAGAATCTATGAATATGCAAATATTTTTAGTTTTAAAAGTTGTTCCTGCTGGACACCAGATGTCTCCTCCTTCACTGTAAAGTCCATCTCAGTGTTTGTGCACTGGAGGCTTCAAGTCTCCACATCACACTTGTGTAAGTTGCATACTGGCCTGAAAACTAGTTCTGATGTCACAAATCTCTACATGAGTTAAACTGAGACTTTCAGTCTGCACATACTGTCCATCATTCTGCACAGAGAAGAAGAAGAGAACAACATCCAACTGAAGAAGAAGAAGAAGAAGAGGAAGAAAAACCCATTTTTGAGAGGAGGGGGACATGTTCTGCTTTAGTGTGAAGTTTGGCTTTGAAGAAAAAAATGAGTAGTTTAATACTATCTATGGATGGATAATACACGGGCACGTTCCTTTAATTCAGGGCTTTAATGAGTTCTAAAAACTGTCACTGAAAACAGCCAAACTGACCTTTTGTGGAATTTACCACGTCTAATTAACACCAGCACAGCCTGCTCTTTTCATTCCCATTCATGTGTGTCCTTGTGTGTGCTGTACATTTGTGTGTTTATATATGTGTGTGTGTGTGTGTGTGAAGGCAGACAGCGCACATCCACTGAAATCCCAATTCCCAGCAAAGTGATGTGTGTAAACACATCCAGTTGACACATCTCCTAGGCCGACTTCTAGGCAGGAAAGGGAGATTTAATAAATGACGAGGACGCCTCTGTGTGTACAGTCGACCGTCCAGACAAGTGTTTGATTTCCCTCAAGGACACAATGTTTCCCCTGCACGAGAAAAAACACAAAAAATCCAATCATGTTGTGTCTGGGACTGTGAGCCGGTACGCTGCATGTGTGTTTTGTTTATGTCTACTTATATATATTTATAAAAGAGACTGACAACCCTTGTCATTTTGCACAGAAAGAACCCGTCATTACAAATAATGATGCAGGAAAACACCAAATCTAATTGTGTAAGGGGGAAAAGAGAGAAAGCTTAAAGGTAAAAAGGTGTAGAAAGGCGGATCTGTAATGCATGAGAGTAGAAAAGACAAATAGAGACAGAGGACGATTCGTGGTGGTAATGCATCCTACATGTGCTGCTGTGCTCGATAAACTAGCCAGGAGAGATGCAGGAGCCTCTGAAAAGCAATGCTCAATCACCCAAAAAATGTGAGCTTTTCACCCTCAGCGTGCGATAAAGGAAGAGATGAGTTCTCCTGCTGTTGTGTCAGGGGGAAGCGACAGACCTGAGTTAACTTGGCTCACGTTGGCCTGACTCTGAGTGACCAAAAATCTGTCAAACAGTGTGTCTGTCTGCTCTAATGTTAGCTGTTGACAGTCACATTAACATCTCTGGCCTGCTCTTTATTTGATTTGAGGAAGCTAATACTAACCAAACACTGGTCAGTCCTCATCCTGAAAGCCTTTTTTCTTTTTCTGATACGAACAATAAAGCATAAATCTAACATCCTTCATGCTCATCTAAGTATCTCAGCAAGGCCTTCAAACAGGATAATGTTACAAAAAATAACATCTCTCAGTCTGATTTCTTTACAATATTAGACTAACAGCTCTACACAGATCATCTACTGGTGATAATGCTGACTTTTTTAGCAGACACATAAATGCCACATCCAGGCTGTGGGATGCATCTCAGTCGCCATATTGAACCCGTCTTCTGGTCGCTCTCTTTTTTTTTGTTTGTGCTGCATTTGGATGTTTCTATAGAAAGAAATGCCAAAACTGAGGCACGAGGAATGATTTCATGGGCGAGTAGTTATTTTACAACACTCTACTGTCACCAACATGTTGAATTTAATATACCATTATCACTATAAGCAATGCTGAGTGGCTATTAATCTTTGCAGAGGGACTTTCTATTGTGAATTTATGAGTGAAGTGAATTTGTAGCTTCCATTTATTATTATTTATTATTCCATTTACTGATAGCAAACCTGGATACAGTCACATGCACAGTGTCCAAGCACCTAACTGATGATCTAACTGAAACGCTGCTTTCACATTGAATAAACCTGTATGAGATTAGAGCTAAATTTGTATTGATCATGTCTCTCATGCACAAACATGCAGCCCTATACAGTCTATGCCCAATATGGCAGCTGCGTAGACGCATCAAGCAGCCAATGTGGTATCTATGTGCATATATCTATGGTTTAGCACAATATCATGTATGTAGCCATTAAATGCAAATCTGCCCCTCAGATTCATCCAATTGTTTTTACGCACATTTTCAAATTGTGCTTTAAAAAAATGGAGAAAAATGCTGGAAATTTGCAAAAAAAAAAAAATCTCAATATTGCAGAAATGTTTTTACGTTCGGCTGAGGTGGACAAGATGGCGTATAAATAAAAACTAACTGCATCATTGCTTTTCATTGCTGTGTCCATCCTAAGATGTCACTAGTGTTTTATTAAATTAATTATTTTTTTCTCTTTCGATCCTCGTGTGTCCTGTTAATCAGCTGCTATAGAGATGTGATGATGTGAGATGTTATTGGAAAAAGGGAAGTAATTTATCATTTTTATTATCTATGTTCAGTGTTATCGATGTTTGTCATTCTTGCTTGATAATTGTCTTAAATGATTAATTGACGACCCAAATTGTTTATTAATTTTCTGTCAACTGACTAATTGTCTCAGCACTAATTGCAAAGCCACTTCTTTACAGTATGGACTAAATCATACTGTAAAGGAGTGCTCGTTATTGTCTTTATTGTGTCCACCCCTGCAGGTTAAACATCAGCTCTCTGCAGTCGCTGTCTTTGTTTGGAGGCACGCTGTCTGGAAACAAATAAACACATGTTCCATGTAGCGAATCAAACACACAGTAGGAGATATGGATTTCTGTTGATGACCATGTTTGAGTTGCCTTAAGCTGTGCACCTGTGGAGAAAAAGCTCAATAATCATCTGTCAACAACACAGATATTCGACTCCGTCTGTGCTGCGTTTACAGATCCTGACATACAAGAAACAGACACACAAGCTCAGAGAGAGAAACTAGTCTGTCTGGTTTCGATCCAGAGCGTCTGAGCTCCAAGGTGAACAGCATTCATGACTCACAGCTAATGAGACACTTTAATTTAGAGCCAAAATATAAAAACATAAAGATGCATGGGCAGAAATACACCTAGACACACTACACTCCTGTTAGACGCTCGCTGCTTTCAGTAAAATGAACTCGCTTAAAGCCTCATTCGTCTTAGTGACAGGTGTTCAATCGACCTCTCTGGATCCAGGATGCAATCACATGCTATTAAGTGACTGTGTGTGTGTCCGAGTGTGTGTGTGTGCGAGTGTAATATCGAGTGTGTGATGTGATCAGAGGGTCCAGTGGAGCCTTCAGGAACATTATAGAGGCTGTAGCACAGTTATAATAAAACTGCACATGAGAAACTTCTTATTGAGTTAACTACTGCAAGACATAATAATCAGCAGAGCTTTGATATTGTAATAACAATATTAAGTTTGATCACAAGCATGTCTTAAACTACTTAAACCTGACAGGAAAATAGGAGAAAATACAAATAATCAACACGTAGTGAAGTATACAAGCTAATTATTAATCATTCTGCAGCAATACACAACAAATGGAATCAAAATAAAGCCAAATAAAACCCAATAAACATAACAGGCCTCGTCTACTTTGATCCTCTGACTGCACAAGAAAACATATTAGCAAAAAAATCTGGACAGGTTAGTAAAATAGTAACATGAAGAATAGAGATAAAAACAAATGGACCAGATAGACGATCAGTCGACACCAGCAGCTGTTAATCTTACTACCAGCAGTGCCATTTTCTGGTAGTCACAGATATTTATGAAACTATTTGCACATATGCACATACAGCAGATATGAACGCAGCAGAGAAAGCAAACAAGATCGAAGAAAAGCCAACATGAAACATTATTGATCAACACACAAACACACAAGGTTGTTTATATTTCTCGTACAATATTAAAGAGACGGTAAAACATTCCACAAATCGCACCACAGGCACAAAATCATGAGATGAAATAAAACATTAAACCCAGTGAGACATAATTGGATCTGCCGTGACACAATGTTGTATATTCACACTGCATGCACACACACACACACACACACGTGCGCGCGCACACACACTCACGAGCATATGGGAGTCGTTAAACAAAGGTAAACACACACAAACAACCTGACAGCTTTACTTTGTGTTTTGAGACATAAAGGGGCCAAAGTCTAATCTGTAACAGCAATCTAATTAACTACGGTTTTCACAACTGTCCAAAGTGTTTCAGAGGAAAGACAATGAGTTCATCTGTGGCCCGAGGCAAAGAAAAACTGCTTCTGAGAAAAGAGTGAGAGAGCAGTTTGAGGAAGAAGATGGAAAAGTTCCAAACAAAAAAGAAAAAGTTGATTCTGAGTATTCATTTGGGTTCGAATGATCATGTAATCTTGGAAATCTAGAGATTTACAGTGATGCATGAACTGATGACATTATCACATCATACATATATACTGTTACTGTTATAGACTAACAAAGAATGAAGACTGCACATGTGCCATGCAACTATATACATGATCCTTCCTGCTGAACTGACTCTGAGTGTGTCTCTGTGCTTTCTGTTTGGTAATGTTCCCTCCCTGCTGGGAAGTTGGCTGCAAATATCAACCGTTTATCTTTCACATTCTGACTGCGGTGCACTAAAATCAGGCTGTTATTGCCAAGCGGCATCTACCAACTGCTTGAGGAAGCACCTTAAAGTGCCGACACCGACAGCCTCTAGATGCTCCAACTGACTCCCAACTGACTGACTCTCAACTTCTCTCTAGAAATACTACGTCACTCTTTTTTTTCAATGAGTCATTATGGTCTCAGTGTGCTGGTAGCTTTGATGTCTGCTGTGACTGACAGTTGACTCACCTGCTGCTCCCCCCGGCTCCGGGACTCACACTGAGTCAGACTGATTTCTGTTTCCAGCGGAAACAAGTAGTGAACACAACACTGACAGATAATCAGTTTATATGTTGAACTTGTCAGAAAACAGTTATTTCCACATCCAGCAGTTACGGAGCAACATTATCATTCATCTGGAGTCATGTTTCTGTCCACCTGGTGAATATAAGTCCAATATTCACTCTCTGTTAGCTGTTTTTGCTCTCTACCAACTCCTGAGGGAAATATCTGGCTCTTTAGCTGCTAAATGCTCCACTATGTTCACCAGCTAGTCTACAGCTAATTGTGTCTGTTTGCCGTTTTAGTGTACAGTGGCTTTTTAGAGCTTTTTCTCTGAAAACAGCTGCCTGCTGAGAGTGAACCAAAACAGTAAAGTCGCAGCCGGACAGCTAAACAATGAGCTGAAACTCTCTATAAAGCTCCGTAAAGCCGAGGGGAGCTGCAGAGTCACTGATAATTCTCTGTAGGTTCATCACTACGAGCCACAACCAACATATTACACACTGACAGTGAATACGTTGTTATTCTGAAAAATATCAATTATAGACGCCTTAATATTAACTTCTAGTATATGTAGTTCATTTTGACTTACAAACCTTGTAACTCCGGAGGCAAAAAACACTCGAGCTAAGACCTCCACATGTAGAGGGCACTGCGCTGCACTTCAGCTAAGAATGAATGCAGATCTATATAAAATGAGTTATCAAATGAATAAACATGAGCACATTCTCTCTTTTCAACACTAACGTAAGCACACACATGCATGCAAACATACTTCTCTGTCCTTGAGCTTCATCGCCAGCACTAGTTGGTTTCTGTGATTGGCCAGCGCTTCTCTGTAGTTGCCTTTGGAGAAGAGGGCAGAGCCGAGGTTTCCATGAGCACGACATTCACCTGACTGGTCACCTGCAGATGAAGCAAAGAGCAGAGATGTACGTGAAGTTCAAACCACTTTATTCACCATCTGTTCAGACTCTGCACTCCATCATTTTCTCCTCTTCCATACCTAACGTCTTGGTCACCTCCAGGTCCTGCTGCATGTAGGCCATACTCTTCTCGGTGTTGCCTAAAGACCAGTAGGCGGAGCTCAGTGCCGAGAAGACGGATCCGCGCAGCTTTAGTGAGCATGTGCCGATCTTCAGCCCCGCCTCCAGCACCACAACCGACGCTCCGTGGAAACTGTGGGTCAGCAGCTCCTGACCGATGACGGACACGACCACGAACGGGCTTTTGTCCAGCTTCATCTTCTGCAGCTGCTGGTAGGTGGGCTCAAGTGTGTCTGTGAAGGTGTAAGCACACACACAAAAGATTACTTTAAGTCCACCTATTTAGCCTTTATAAGCAGGATATAAACATTCAATAAATGGCTTCTAACACACATGATAAATATTATATATATACTGTATACATGCCCATAAATGGCCGTCCATTCCTTAGCCCTTGTTGCTAAGGTTGTTGCTAAGGTTTTTCCATGTGTTGTTCACACTGTCCACTCATATATTGGATCAGATTTTGGTTCAAACATGTACGGATGTATTTGAGAAGTTGACATTTTGAGTAAAGAACGAGAAAAAGAAGTAAAAATTCGACTACTATTGTTTACGTTGCCTCCAGAAATTGGCCGAGACGCGGCTTCCTGAAGCTGACCAATCAGAACAGAGTGGGCTCATCAGGAGGGGGGCCTTAAAGAGACAGGAGCAAAAACGGCCTGTTTCAGACAGAGACTTAACTGAGGGGCTGCATAAAGGGCCAGTATACGATAAATGAGGAGATTTTTGAACTGCAAATCATGCAAAATACAATATAAATATTGTGTTTTGTAAAACCTATTCTAAAAATGAACCTCAGTCAAGTGTACTGAAAAGAGCAGCACCACTGCATGTAGAGTAAATTTGCAAAATTTAGGCGTTTCCCATCTAAATTGTTCATCTGGATGCTGCATAAATTCACATCTAGCTTTTATCTAATGCTGACAGTGTCAAAATTCCAGTCTGTCACTCCAAATAATAAAACATGCCTGCAGCAATAAGCATGCATTTGCCTTGCTAATTTTCTAATACAAATTATATTGTTTAATATTCGAGTAATATTTTCTGCATGATTTTGTCAGTGAAAGCAAACTGACGGCACAGGATCTCAACTCGTCATGAAAAAAAAAAGTCGATGAGTCAGCATTTTTATAATGATTTTTTCTGCTGAGATTAACACGCAGTTTAGAGGTGACAGTTATATTCAGATTACTGTAAGAATGCTTGGTGTGCATGAGGAGAGGCGCTGGCTGTGGAGAATCGTTTGCTCTGGCACGGTGGAGTGAACGGAGACACGCTGAGGTTGTTGTGAAACTCTCCAAACACTCAAACACGAGCGTGAAAAGCACATGAACATTACCTGGAGACATCAGCTTGTGGACTGTGGTTGTATGATTAAAGTAGGCAGGGGATGCATATACTCTCAGACATCTGATGTTTTTGAACAAAGTGATCATCAAGGAAACCAGAGCGAGGTGGAGTTCAAGGGTTCAATTTATTCATCCTTTAAAACATGGAAATTACAGTTCTCCCATCCTAATCAACCAACACTGATTACTTATTTTGTAGTAGTCTTTCTATCCCTCATTATTTTTATTTATGCAATTCTGTTTATCTTGTTTATCTTTTTTTGGAGAGCTCTTTGTATAAGCCTTTATTTTCCTACCTCCCCTGCACAAGCTTTTGTTTACTTTAAATTCATTTATAGCTGAGTAGGTAAAAGATGGTTTTATAATATCTTAATGTCTTTGTGTGCACGTCAAATCACAATAAAAAATATATAGTATTTTATAGCATTATAGTAATAGTATTAGTAATAGTATTTTATAATGTGTAAATAAATAAAATACAACTACCAAAACGTAGGAAATAAATACCCGTAAAATAAAACCACAGATCAAAAGACAACATAAAACTACAGTATATACCATAAAAAACATCCAAACATTAATATAAAGGCGGACCAAGTTTAAATTTAATAAATTAAAGTCCCTCAACAAGCTAAGCTGCAGGACAAGATGTTTATTCATGTTTGTAAGTTAGAGAAGAAGGAGACTGTTGTTCAGAGTCTGTGTCTCTTGAGTTGTGTAGCAGGATGCTATCAGGCTCAGTGTGACCGTCTGCTCTGCCGATAACAACACGTTGTCGATTTATGAAAAGATTTGATTTGCTGTATGGAAATAAAGACTCAAGCTATGTAAGCAGATGATGGAACGGTACTTAATCAAAATAATGTAAAACTAGGGGGGGCCATCATGAAATCAAAAAATGTAAAATATAAATAATTTTCTGATTTGTTCTCAAAGGATAACACAGTACATGTGATTAACAGAGCAGATATGTTGCTGTAGCAGACAAAAAAAAGGCAATTTAATTTCAGTTGGACTTTAATTCAGCTTGGCCACCTTATAACATAGACTTGTTGGTATGGAGAAGAAACATGCAGTTGTTGAGCTATCAGTAAATCATTTCTGGGTGACTGGAGGAAGAATTAGAGCTAATGTTTGGTCCTGAGGGCGTTTCAGTGATGTAGAGCAGAGAGACTGTGACCTCACAGACCATCTCTGCTGCTGTATTTCTGCTTTGCACTCAAAGAACTTGAAATCTATGTGGAAGATGAGTTGAAGCAAAACAGTTTGGCATGTGCACAAAACAGTTCATATTTGACTGTATTTTGCAGTTTGTAGTAGAACAGTATAGATACTTTACTTGTACTTCATTTTTTATTTTTACATTTTTTTTTACAATTAAAGTATTTTATCTTCATTCTTTACATTATTAAAAACTGGTGCATAAGAAAGAGAAGATCTCAGATAGCATTAATATCAACTATTTACAGAACCAAAAAGTTTGGACACACCTTCCCATTCCCTTAAATGATAAAGTGTGACTGGTACTGTACATTAACTGTAATTGCTGAGTTGCTGTTGCTGAACCAACAGCACTCCAAAAAGTTGCTGATTTCATTCAAATAAAACCACCATCTGTGATATTGTGAAAAGCTTTTTTGAATTGGTTGTAAGGCAACTATATATATGTGACTGACTCTTACATTAATTACATTTAAAACCCTTATCTACAAGAGGAACACTGGCACAGATACTTTAGGAAAAGCAGGTGTAAAATCTGTGGTACTGTTTTATAAGATACACACAGATGGAGAAAGACTAAGCAGCAAAAATGTAGTTTTCATAACTCATTTAATCACTGATCTTTATATTAAGCTCATTTTATTTGAATAACATTTCCTCACATATTGCCTTCTTTTTGCAGGATGAAGACACATTTGCAGTTCTAAAAGTTTCTTCTCTCCAACCAATATTCCAAGTTTAGCAGAAGAAAACACTTTCTTTTGCACCCCATTCCTTTCCAGACATGCACAATACACGTGAAAACAGCCTTTATGCAAATAAAGATGAAATGCATTTACATCTGCAGTCTTATAAATACCCCGCTAAACTGTAAATACATCACAGTGATGCAAAACTTTGCACCTCTTAGGCTTTCTAAATATCCGTCTATAAGTAAAGGAAGGATTGTCTCCACTTTCTACCAACTTGCTCTGCTTCTTCCTGACAACACGCCGTCCTGTTAAAAACATCAGCAAACCCAAAAAAGACAGATAATCTAAAGAAGACCCTCTGGTCCATGTTGTTGACACTGCAGCTCCCCCCTGTGCTCGCTGTATAATCGCCCTTCTCAATGTACCAACATGTTGCCCTACCTACAGCTTACTCAAGCGTTGCAACTCCCAGAAACACTTAATACGAAGCCTCTTAGCTAAGAACCAGATATGCACAGGAGCACTTTATAGTAGTTCAGAAAGGACTCTCTTACACACGGTATGTCAGGGGTCAGTTAGGTTCAACCATGGGACAGCTTTTTTAGGGGGCTGATGTTTTACAGGCACGGTGAAAACCCAAAATGTTTTTAAATATGTTTTGTTTGTTTATCTCTTTTAATTCATTCAAGAATAAAATTGAATTAATAACAGTTTTGAAGCCAGATGTCATCATTTCCATTAGTAAATGATGGCAAACACAGAGAGAGAGAGAGCGTCTTATGTTGATATAAAATAACTCAAACATGAACACACAGACTAGAAATGTAATTGATAGCTTATACTCGCTCAATAAGGAGTGGCCTGCTTCATTCATGGTTGAAGCAAAGTACTATTTTTGATTGGCCAAATTATGTTGTGTACCTGTGTCTTGTTTATAAGTTTATACGAGGTTAACATACATGGGGGGGCATGTGTTTACATTGTTATCTACTGTAGATTTATGAAGAACAATGTAACATATTTGATATAATCTATACAAGGGAAAACTTCAGCTTTCATTACGGGGCCAAATATTTTTGTTGAGGGGCCAGATTTGGCCCACGGGCCACTATTTGCCTACCATTGCTATATGTCATAGCTGCTGCCACTGATCACAACACGCTCTGAATGCTTTCCTCTCCACCTGCTGCTCAACCTTTTGTTTGGTCTTATTTGAAAAAAACAAAAAAGCAAAAGCAGTGCTCATTTGGCCATTGACTTTGTGCTCAATACACTCCATTTGGATCCAAATGTTCTACCTCAAAGGGAAAAATTGTGAATACTTAGATATGCTCTCCAGTGTGAGAGGAGATGGAAAATTCAATGTGCATAAACATTTGCTGTAGCTTGCCAAGCAGGAGGCTATTCCCAAGAAGCCCTGCTCTCATTCTGATACTGCCGAAGGGCAAAAACATAATCCTGTGCCAATGCTAGCCTGCAAACCATTCTCGATTGTATGCACTCTTCCTTCATCTTCTTATGCAGTTGAGAAAAGTGTACTCTGATCTGTGGGGCGGATAGATCAATGACACACAAGAATCTACCTTGTAAATATTTCATCATGAACTCCACAAGAAGCTAATTTGTGCTAATAAACATGGTAGCAAAACCGAGACCCTTTACAGTAGATTGCTTTTAAGATTCTTAAAACTGGATTTTGACCAAATCATAAATAAGATTAGCAGTTCCTTAATGGGGGCTCTGGTTCCTCTTAAGAATGTGAATCCATCTCGTAGCATAAAGTAAATACATACATGCTGCTAAAACAGCTTCCTTCCTCTGTGACACTCGCCAAACTCATTAAGTTTTTTACGGTTATTAGGATCCACTCTGCCCGCTGTTATTGATACCTCTCTTTCCTCTGGCAATGCAGTGTCTGCACTAATTAAACCACTGTCTTAATCTAAACTTAAACTAGATCCTGATGTCCTAAACACTTAGAGACCAACTTCAAATTACCATTGTCTCTACAGTTTTTAAGAGAACAGGAACTATTAGATCGGGGGTGCCCAATACGTCAATCATGATGATCGACAAGTTGATTGCAAAGGCCATACTGGTAGATCGTGTGCCTTTCAAACAAATCTTTTTATATCAGATTTCTCAAATTTTCGTCCCTCCTCCCTATGGCATCTGCCACTTGACTGACATAAAGAGCAGCTAGTCGAAGTGCGTTTGCCTGATTTGCCAAACTAGCATCGTTATTCCGATGAAAGGAAACATAGAGAGGCACTTTCGAACCCTTCATAAAAACTAGGACAGCGACTTCCTTGTCAATCACCACTGATGGTGCGCCTGCAATGGTGGTTCTAATGGATTCATTGTCAAATGCAAGGAGGAGGAACGCATTTCCCAACTTCCTTAACTATCACTGCATATGTCAATGTCATGTCAATGAAAATCGCCTGTTCTATTCGGGCAGGATCTCTTCCTGGACTGTTGTTTCATGCATATCTGGAGGAGACTGACGTCAACCACACTGGCCTCTTGCTACACACTGACCGAGCCGGAGATAAAGGAGTTTCTCCTTGGCACTAAACATGCAGAATACAAACAACTTGATGATGATCAGCGGCTGCTAGATTTGGCATTTTTAACAGATCTGACCAACATGTTGAATAAGCTTAATTTAGAGCTGCAAGGAAAAGACAAAACTGTGGTCGGCGTGATCAGCTCAGTTCATGCTTTCAAACGAAAACTACAACTGCTGCGCCACGATTTGGGGAACTTCCACAACATCGCATCTGAGCTGGAGAAGCAAGGGAAGGAACATACGCAACTTGACAGTGCGTGCAACACAGAATAGATAGAAAATGTCCAGGCAGACTTTGACAAACGCTTTCAAGACTTTGCTTTACTCGAGCCGATCGCTACACTCATGTGCTTTCCATTTGGAGAAGACACTGTGGTTGATTCCCTGGCCTCAAAAATCACAACACTGTTTCACATGAACTCATCTGCGCTGGAGGATGAGATCTCGTCACTGCAGGCTGACATTCAGTTGAAGTCTCGGACCCATGCTGGACAGTTTTGGAACATCACGGAGGAAAAGTATCCAAACATGATGAAATGTGCTACCTCATTGACTGCATTTTTTTGGCTTGGCTTATTTATGTGAGTCAGCCTTTTCCCACATGAAGATGATGAAGTCATAAATACCATTACACCATGACTGATGATAATTTGGAGGCCTGCTTGAGACTAGCTACCACCAGCTATTATCTGGATTATGCAACCCTGGCTGACTCCATTCAGTGCAAGTCATCAGAATAAGGTAGAGACCCTAAATCTATTGAAATGTATTGTGCTGTGGAGGGTCCATGCAGTAATGCAAGGTACATTTTTTATGTACTTTCAGCAATGGGATTTTTTTGGTTGTTGTTGTTGGTAGATCATGTTGAGCTGGTAATTTTAAAAGTAGCTCGCAAGCCAAAAAAGTGTGGGCACCCCTGTATTAGATTAACTTTATAGAAATGGTCTTTAAATAGTTGTGCAATGCTGACACTGCAGCTAAAGGTCATAAACAATAATCTACCTCTCAGTTCTCACAAACCACATGTTTCAATAAGGCGTTGCCATTTCATATGTGTGCTTTTGGTTAAATTCTGCTGTATGTGGCTATAATATAAATACTCATAAATAAACAAATATTCTCTCATATTTTGTTGGTTTAACAGAAATGTAAAAATTACATGTTGTAGTTTTATGGGGAGTTACGTGCTGTAACCATTTCTTGGCGAACAGCAGCCAGGCGTTGTGTTTTCCTTCGCTGGTTGCCTGGGAAGACTTGTTGTTACTACATTTGGGTTTGTTTATGGATTAAACACAGAGATATAACATGTGAATTAGTGAGCTTTAGGTCCTGGTAGGCACATTTTCTAACTTTAGACAGCTAAGCTAATGGTGGCATGAGAGTGGTACCGAGCTTCTCATCTAACTCTAAGAGAGAGAATAAGAGTATTTCCTTTAACCATGATTTTTTTCTTAACCATAACATAGTTTTAGTTGCCCGCAAAAGTTTTGGAAGGCAATGACAAGTGAGGGCTTGTTAGCTGTGCCAACAAAACCCAAATCTATACCACTATTAAAATCTAATGCAAACCACTTATCTGCTGTCTGCCTTTTGCCTTCTTGTTACTTACTTCCAACAAAATAGATACATCTCAAAACTCCCATGTAGCAGATTTGCACTTTTGATGGTAAAGAGATGTCCTTACCATTTACAATACAATTATACAAATTGTCACCTTTGTAACACGGAAAGAGTTAAATCGCTGTAAAACAAGACTAAAAATCTTGAATCAAACTCCTCTCATGTCCTGATGTAGCATTAATGTACATGTGGATGAACGTGTCAGACACCAGACATCAGTAGATGTGAGGCCTACCTTAGTTTATCTGGACGCCACTGTCAGGTGACACTGTGCGATACAGGTGCTACTGGTGGATTTAGTCAGCAAGTCAAGCAAGTGGATGCTGATGATGATGAAGCCCAATCTCAAGCTCACTATGTTCAATTTCAATCTTCTATGAGTTTCTCTTGCTTTTTCATCTGACTTGCTTGTTTTATTTATGTTCTACATTTCAATATTTCTCTCACTGAATCATCAGAGGCGTCTTTTATACTTTTTTTCATCTCTGTTCCAGGGAAAGGTTACTAAATAAAAGAACAAAAGAAAAGTGGCGATTTGACAGTTCCCCTCCGCCCCCCACCTACTATACATCTCACTCTCCTCCTACAACTTTCAAACACACAGTTGTCATTTGTTGCTTGATTGACGGCTTCTGTCTGTTGACATCAGCCTCACTTTTTTGCACAATATGCGAACAGAAAGATGAAAGAAAGATGAACGAGGCAGGAAAAAAAACGACAGACAGCACATGTTGTTGTCAGACAAGCCTACTGTACAGTACCTCTGAGGGGCGACTTCATGGCAGCCTCCACCATGCCTACAAGCAGCTGGAGACTCTTGGGGTCCTGGGCGAGGCCGGAGGCGAACGCTGCCAGGGCGTCGGCATGACGACCCAGGTACTGCAGGGCAACCCCCTGGCGAAAGTAGGCCTGCAGAAAGAAGACATTGACAGTTTAAGGGCTTAATTTTCATACTCTTAACACTGATTCAACACTTTGATCCAGTTCTGCAACACAGACTTCTAAAATTATGTAATTGTAGTTGTTTATTTTTTATTGTTTATTTATTTGCACGTCATGGTAACAAAAGTTTAGAACAGGACATAATCATTGGGGACCACCACATACCAGAGGGACTCTCTTACAGGCGAGCCATCACCATGGCAACTGTGCAAACTCCACAAACTGGAAAGTCTGCAGACCATGACTGATGCAGAAAATATTATTTAATACACAGACGTTTCAGGCTGAGTACACTTTCCAGTTAGTTTTGGTTTTCGATATTCAAGTTGTAGCACTTGTGCATTTCATAGAAGAAGAAGAAGAAGAGAGATGAGCGTGTATCCTCAATTTTTGTTCATGAACTGTGTAAACTCATGAGTTCCATCATTGTGTTAGGATTATTTAGTCAAATTATCATTTATTTTGTGTTTCCAAAGTCAACAATGAACTTTCACGCTCAGTAGTAAAACTGAATAGATATGTGCAGGGGAGGAAGGAGGCCATTAAGGGGATTAAACAAAATCCTCTCGGAAACAAAAAAAGAAAATCTCAAATTCAGTGGTATAATCAAAAACAACTGGTGACAAATCCTACAAAAAAATGGAATAAAAGGTTATAAAATTAACTCATATTTTATTGCAATTCAGTTGTTAAAGGACGGGTTCACAATTTTTCAAGTCTCTCTTAAAACAACAGTCAGGAGCCCAAATGAACATTGATGCATATTTTTCTTGTTGTAATTATTCCTCCTGTTCATACTGACCATTAAAAGATCCCTTCATTTCAATGTAAGTGATGCGGGACAAAATCCACAGTCCTTTAAACTTTATCTGAAGCTAATAAGAAGCCTCCAAATTGTCCAAATGAGTCAAATCAAGTAGATATCTTTAAACATTGCAGTCTTTTTAGTGCCAAAGTCCCTCTTTTCGTTTGGATCCTGCCACTGCAGCTCAACAGAGAAACTGTCCACTGAGACACAAAAAGGGAATTTTTTATTAAAAAGAATGTAACTGTGGAAGATATCCACTTTATTTGACTAACTCAGAGTGAGGAAGTCTCATATTATCTTTATATAAAATACATTTTTGTTCAAAACAAGGACTGTGGATTTTGGCCCCCATCATTTACACTGAAATGAAGGGATCTCTTAATGGTCAGTATGAACAGGAGGAACGATTACAGCGAGAAAAAAAACTGTTTTAATGTTCATTTGGGTTCCTGTTGTTTTAAGACAGACTTGAAAAAATGTGAACCTTTCCTCTGTGATATTTCTGTCTTGAGCAAAGATGTCAGCCGTTGACTGACTTTCCATCCCTAAAGCCTTGCAGCTAACGTGGCTAAAAATCTTTAAAAAAACATTATATAAGTATAATTATTAGGTACATTTGGATACTTATACAGAACTTAAAATGTTTAGTAGCATCCCAGAGGTGTTCACTGATCCACATCATTGAAATAATTAAAAGGCCATCGTGCTTGAATGTGAGTCCAGCCAGCAAAGCAGCACTGATACAGCAAACATACTGTAGTACACAGACACACACACACACACACACACACAAACAGCACTCACTTCATTAGGACCCGTCACGCATTTCACAGCAAGGTTAGAGACAATGAATCATGACATCAAATTCATGAAGAGGACCGAAACAGAAGACACACAAACACCACTTTGTTCTCCTCTCACTGCCGACCAGACTGTAACTTAATTGTGCCGTCTACCTCTCTCTTCCCCTTCATTCCTCCTCTTTTTCTCTCTCATTTATCATGCTGCCTTCCTTCCTCCCATTTAAGCGTAATCTGTCATGACAGTGAATGAATGAAGACAAAGAGGAGAGGAATTAGATTACATGGCAGCTCCTGTCCCGCCTGCCACTTTCTGCACCCACACAGTCTTTGTCCTGTCCTCGTCTTCAGACAGCTTCATTGAAATGAACGGAGCCGGGGGTCACGTGTAATCTAATGCATTAAGCCTTCGGAGCTCGGTGTGTTTGTGTCGGAGCAGAGTGCGAGCAGGGCACGGTGTCGTTTCACTGTTGATTAACACAAAGTGGGATAAATGGTTGGTAATTATAGCCGGAGCCACATCTCTGAAAACAGCGGGTGCCAACTGGAGGGTCGCAGCCCAAAGGTGGACTGTGGGTCACGAGCTTGGGCCGACTTCGTCAAAAAAATGTACCTTAAAAAGTAGTGAGCAGCACTTTTATTATGTTACATATCAGAGATGTCCCGCGCAGATTCAGAGGATCAGTATCAGGGCCACTCTGTCATGGTCTCGTCACAGTCTGGCTCTGTGTTTCTTGGTTTTTGTTCTCTTCGGTTCCACCAGAGACTCTCAGCCTTTTCTCCTTGTTATGTTAAGACTGGACTGAGTTGGAGCAGGCTGTTTGGAGTCGTATCTTTTTAAGACTTCTGGCATGATATCATTTTAGTTGGCTCTATTAGTTAGACTGTGTTCATTGTGTTTCTGGGTTTTTGGTTTTCTGTTTGCACTGTTTTTTCCTCCTGTGTCCCCAGACTGTTTTTCCCTCCATACCTGTGTTCCCAGTGTTTTCCCCAGCCTATCAGCTTCTCTCCCGTTCTCCTGTTTTATCTCCTTTTTCGCCTCACTTGAGTTTCTCCGCCCATCTCCCCACCTGCACCCCATCTCCTCGTTAGTTCAGTCAGTATTTTAGTCCTGTTTTCAGTTCAGTCTTTGTTGGATCCTTTGTTGTTCAGTTCTGCTTTGACCTGCCAGCTTTGTTTTTGTCTTAAATAAAGAAGTTATTTTTCAGCCTTGCTCTCCAGCCATATTTGAATGAACCGGTATCGGCTAAAATAAACTAGAGCTGCAACTTACAATTATTTTCATTATTGATTAATCTGTAAATTAAAGCTGTAAAGAGTAGTCTATTAATCAATGGACAGAAAATGAATCGGCAACTATTTTGATAATTGAATAATTGTTTTTGTCATTGTTTAATCAAAAATACCAAAGATTTGCTGGTTTTTAAATAATTAGATCTGAGAAGATGTAATGATTTAATGCTTTTCTTTGTCATACATGATAGTAAACTGATCATCTTTGGGTTTGGGACTATAGGTCGGACGAAAAAAAAATATGTCTGAAGATGTCACCTCACAGGCATTTTCTGACATTTTACAGACATAACGATAAATCGATAAAATAATCAGCAGATTCATCGACAATGAAAATAATCATTAGTTGCAGTCCTACAGCCGATTATTTTCCATATTAATCTTTTGGTCTGTGAAACATCAGAAAACAACCAAAAATGACCATCACATAGAGCACAAGGTGACGCCATCCAATGTCTTGTTTTCTCTGAAAAACAGTCCAAAAGCCAAATATATTCCAGAAATGTAAAACCAAGAAAAGAAACAAATTCTTACATCTAAGAACCTCAAACCATGTATTTTTGCAATTAATTGATTATTAAAATAGTTGGACTAATATTCTAATAATTGACTCATTGATTAATGTTGCAGCTCTAAAATAAACCCAATCAAAATCCAATCTTTTCTCTCCTGTTTTGTCCACCTCAGCTGTTGCAGCACTGCTCTCCTTTACAACGGCCTACAGTGCGAGTGTTTCGCTGCATGTACGAGTGAAAATTAAAGTGTGTTATTTCTAAAAATTATTTGGACGCAGTGGTCTCTCAGTTCTGACTCCCAGTTTGGCAAAATACACAGATTCACTAAACTCTGAAAACTGTAAAATCAACTCGAGCAAAAGATTTGTGTGTATCCCAGGGCTTTCTGTTTCTGCTTCATTAATGTGCAGAGATGAGAGGAAAAAGGAGAGACTGGGGGGAAATAACAGAAAGGACCAGAGTTTCTGGTGAGTTCTGAGTTCAGTCAGCGCCAGTTTACAGCTAACGTACAGTTGGTATTTTGCCTGTTTGGGGTGAATAAATGCAAACCGTCCAGCGCTCAAATACGTGCAAATGAGGCAAGGTGAAAATTCATCTGTACACACCTTGAGGCTAGATCAGTCGGAAATGACTGCCTAAAAACACAGACACTCATCACAAAATCAGTGAAAGCCGACAAAGGCTGAAAATGCAGGATGGGCGGCTCTGTTTGGACGCTTGGCACCGACGATGCCAAGCGTCCATGCTGAGAAGAGAGAGACAGCAGCCTGCTCTCTGACCTTCGTCCAGGCTGGAGAGGAAAGCAGGGATGAAGATCCGGGCTGGTAGCTGGGGTGACATATGGGCACCCCACCTGTCTGCCTACCTCTACTTAGCACTGCCCCTCAAATCTGTCGCCTTCACACTGATTTGGCTTTTTAGGCATGCATGTCCTATTCTTGACTAAAAACAGCCACATTTTCCTTTCACCTTGATTGGGGAAGCATCTGGGAGGATAATTTTAGTCAGATGAGGATGATTACATCAGAGGAGGAAAAGTTATAATCATAACGAGTTGGCTATTATCTCTGCATGACTGTGTGTGTGTGTGTGTGTGTGTGAGCGTACGGCACAATAGGTGAGTCTGAGTGTGTGTGCGTCAGAGCTTTATACCCCCATCAAGGCTGTAAACATGCCAGAGCCAGACAGAAAGTGACAGCAGGAAGAGTCTGCCTCCACCACCACCTCCAGCCTCCCGCTCACACACATCCTGCCTATTAGCTCAGTCTGGCTACGCTGCCTGCTAAGCACATACAGGGGGTGCAGTCCAGACAGTCTCACAGACACACACCCATACACACCTCTAAAAACACACATAAACACATTACCTGTCTCATTTTTTCATTCCATAAAAATCTTGTCAGATTAAAGAGTCTTCTTCCCGAACTGCAGCGGGCGTGTCTGTCTCGTCTGGTTTGCAGGTATTTCACACTGATTCCCAATCGAGCACTTAGACAGGCTCTTCAACCTCAGCTGACAGGTCAGTTTAAGTGAAGTGATCAATAAGAGGGACAATGTGTGTGAGTGTGTTTGCAGCTCCAGTACTTATATTTGCGTGTGTTTTCTTTCTGTGTTCATACATAAGCAGCGTGGGAGCTCTTCGGGCTACGCTTATGGAGGAAAAAAACAGTATTGGAGTGTGTGTTTGAGAGAGACATAACGGCGAACACAGAGGGAGGTGTTGTGTGTCAGAGCAAAGGATGCACACTGGATGAACAGATGCTTCAATTACTGCTCGTAACTCACATTAATCGAGAACAGATGGCAACACAAGTGGCGGGAGAGAGAGAGCGAGAGAGAGGATCACACAAACCAGACATGATAGAGATTGATGTCTTTGGAAATCAGAGAATCCGCCTCAACCGTTAAAAACAACACACCGACCGAACCTTCACTCTTATTTCAGGCCGACACAAAGTGGACCGAATCTTATTTTGTCACTGCGTTGCTCCCGACCGAACAGTTTTAAGTCCGTTTAGAGGATGTGGCAGAAAGAGATGTAGCCTCCAGTGATTTGTTAGAGATGGAAGAGGCTGAGAGAGAGAAAGTAGAGCTTCCTGACACACCTGGCAGCCTGGAGCCAGCTCTAATTTTATCACAACAATGAACAAACAATTGAGAATCCTACAATTGACAAATTAATATTAGTGTTTTCAGTGAAAGTGCAATTCTGTTTCCAGCGAGGAGAAAGATTTAGTTGGAATCAGCTGTACTAATTTAGTGTTGCTATTAGAGAATAATTCTGGTTTATTACAACTTGGGTCTTATTTTTGTAGTTTTGACCATCCTGTCTTTTGATTATGATAACAGAACTGAGATAATCCTGACATGGCAACAAAGAAGTCAGAGGGAGGCAAGAACAGGTTGTAAACAAGGCAGCTTTAAACCATTTTATTTTATTTTTAGGTCAAATTGAAAGTGAACACACCCACAATGTTAGTAATAATGCACAGGTCCTCATCCTCAAAGCTTTTCCTCTAAAACTGAAACATACCGTTTGAAAACAATTAACAATTCAGAAAATGTAGTTCTCAACCAACTCTCGGAGTTTACGTTAGCTAATTAGCTAACGTTAGCTACTGTAAGTACAGCTAAGAACAGCTAAAAATGAAAAGCCTGCTTTTGTTTACTACTGTGTGAGAATGAAGACCTATTGTTTCAAATATTACCATGAATTTAGAAGGTAACTGCCACCGTTCATTGTAAACTTTGTGTAATGCTAGATTGGAAAGTTTTCAAGTGTGTCTTAAAACAAGTCAGGTGTCCATATGAACACTGAAAGAGGTTTTCCTCGCTGTAATCATCCTGCTCATACTGGCTATTAAAAGATCCCCTTCAAATGTGTTTTCAAGCGAAGCAACAGTAACTAAGCAGGGTGGTGCTTAGCTAACAGTCAGTAAACTTGCTGAGTTATCACAACCGACAAAAACGACGGCCAAACTATAACCCTAAGCCTTACGTTGTAAAAAACTGACTGTAGCGATCCTTTAAGGTCTGCAGTTTTCTGGTGCAGCCCTCAGAGTGAAACTAGGTGAGGAATTGTCTTTGTTGGACATCAGGATGAAGAGGTGCAGATGCCACTTGATCACCTAAACACGGCGGTTTCATTTTGCTAAGTCAATACCCCACTTATCCCACAGTAGGTGTTATAACGACACGCTGTGTGAGTTGTGAGCTGTGTGCTGTAAACCTGTGAGAGTGAGATCATTATTCAAGATCCCGAGAGGGTCTGAGGGGGTCATTAAAAACAGCAATCTGTATTGTGAGGATGCCTCTTTGTAGAATTTAATGCACCTTATTACCAAACTAAAGTTTGATCAAACCCAGTGAAGTTAAACCAGGACAGAGCTGCAGCGTACACTCACAGTCTGGGAATTAACAGCCCTCTCATCTTGCAGGGGGGCATGATTCAAACAAGTTCTTCTAATAGACTAGTCAGCCCGTAAAGCACTGTGGCAGAGAAATAATGCTGCTGAGCAAGCATCTTAACACAAAACTGGGAACACAGAAGAAAAGAAACAAACAGCCTCTCAAGCCATTTGGTAAAAACCTAATTTGTGGCTGAGTCAATATGTAGAAAACAAGACTCCATACTCATGTTCGCTGCTCAGTGAGGCTGTATCACGGATGTACTACAAGACTGGATAACAGGCTCAAAGATGGCGCTTATTCAGTTGAATGAAAAATGCTTACTGAGCACATAAACCAAAACAGTTTTCTAGCTTCCGGGTTTGTTTCTGCATTGTTCAGCTGACTATGTGCAGTTGTGTTTCTCAGCCCCGCTCGACCCACAGACTTTACATTAGGATGTTTTCTAGACATATTTCTACAAATATAGAACCTTCATGAATTAAAAATTAATAATACAAAGAGTTGCCTTGTTTGCAGTTGGAGGTGTCCTCTCGTCTCACAATGACAACGCTAGCATGATAATGTTTAGTAGGTATAAAAAAAATCAGCAAAATTAAGAAGAAAAAAAAGGGATCATGAAAGTCATTAAGATTCATCCTCTGGGGATCATGAATGTCAAAGGTTAAATGAAAACTTTGACCTGCTTGTGGCGCTAAATGTAAAGTCAGGAGATCACAAAAAAGTCATTAAAATTCATCCTCTGGGGATCATGAATGTCTGTGCAAAATTTGGTGCCAATCCATGAGGTAGATGTTGAGATATTTCACTAGATAAGTGAAAACTGACCTCATGGTTGCACTAAAGGACAAGTCAGGGATTACCAAAGTCATTAGGATTCATCCTCTGTGGACCGTTAATGTTTGTATTAAGCTGTTAAGATATTTCTGTCTGGACCAAAGTGGTGAACCAACCAACAAACCAACATTTCCATCCTTAGAGCCACACACTGCTAGCACAGCTAAAAACAACCGTGAAAACAGGGAGCGTGGCGGTAACTGAGTCCATACATCCACACATACACATAGACATTTAAGCAACCACTCCTATTCATTCACACATACACACTGACCAACTGTTCATTCATTAATCTGCATGAATATTTATCATTGTTTCACTGGGACACTAGCTAAGAAGCAATAATTGAGTTGGAGTGGCCATAACCACCGTTTCCACTGGGACCAATAAAGATGTTACACGACCAGCTGTGGGCTCTCTCACACAGACCTGCAGAGTGAGTCTAATGGCTTCACAAGTCTGTGTACTGTAGCGTGTTAAAAGTTGTAGAGCGGAGGTGCGTCCAAGGCTTTAAATTTTATAAAAAGGGAGTTTTGCTTGACATAAAACCCTCATTTATCAAGGACACAGATGAGTTTGTATCTTCTGTGTGAGTCTCTATTGATGTCTAAGTGCATATAATAGATGTGCACTACCATATTCAGGGTCATCAGTGACACGCCTGGCATCTCATGTTGAGGGACCGCAGAATTTATCTGGAGCCAACAGATGAGGCGTCTCCGTCTGTCTGATGTAACCAGACCACAGCAGCACTTGAGTGCAAAGCTGAGCTCTGCCTACATTAACACAGTCCATTAACTGTATTCAGCATTCAGCGGACGCAACGGAACTGGGTGGTAGTGCTTTACTGTAATGTTTCCAGTAATGAGTATTACAATCACTTACTGTTTCCATCTCATATAACAAGTAGTCAGGGACCAGGTCTAATTTTAACAAAAATAACCATTCAAACACAACAGTTGTTCATTGCATGTCATACTGTGTGAGGTGCGTCTAACGTAACATAAATGATAGCTGCTACATTAGTCGTTTTGAGTCACGACAGTCCCGTTAACTGTGATGTGAAGTTTACGGTACTGTTGTGAGCCCAGGCGGTTAGCTGTCTCTGGATATCTTGTAGTGAATTTAACGGTCGCATCTACGACTGAAAATGACTCAGCACACTGATCTGAGCGACTGAACAGTTTCCAGATTCTACTTTGTTCAGTCTGTCTCTACCAAGCCTCCAGGAACAGCGCCGGTCTATGAAGCCAATTTGACATAGTGGCCAAATCGTATAATTATAACTTCCTGTCTGTCAGGTGATGCGCACTCACCCAAAAAGCATTTCCCCATACACAATCATTGGAAAAGCAGCAGCGGTAAAATGGTGAATACATTTTTCTGAGCGTCACAACCCCCATTAAATGACTGGTTTACTATCAGAATTTGATTAACTAATTCCAATAACATTAGGAAAGTGGGCGCCATTTTTGAACGCTAACTAGCAGCAGTCTGCACATATCAGGCTGATGTTTTGTCATGAAAAAACACAGACAGAGCAGATCAATTAGAGAACAAACTGCTGCTCTGTCTGTGTTGCTTGTTCTCTACTTGCACTAATAGCATCATAACTTTTATTCATTGCAACTTGGAAACAATCTATCTATCTACCTACAAATATGTTTTAATCCTGCACTTTGCAGTAAAAATAATTGGATTAAAATCGTGAATTGACCCCAAGCTTGAAAAAATCTAGACTTAAAGTCACGAGGTTGAGATATGTAGCACAACAAGCTAGTGAAGCTCTGTAAACACAACAGCGTTCCCACACATGCTCAGTGGCGTCTGCCAGGAATTTCTCTCCTGAGATTGAAAACGTGATCGCTGTAATTAGTCTTTGGAGCCGTTTCTGAACAAATTAATGTGACCAAACTCTTCATGATGAAGGAACATGTCACCCAGTGCAGCGGTGTGGCTTAGTGTTTCTAATAGTTTTTGGACAACAACGGAGGTCTGCGGCACAGAGGAATAAGATATATCAGAATTCACACACAATGGATCAATTCATTGTTGGTTTGGCTCTGCAGATGAGATTTGTTGACAATAAGAATAATACAGAAAATCACCTGCTTTATCCTTTAATTTGTTGGCCCTACAAATACCAGTTTTGAGGCATGATGATGGTGCGATGATTGTCAATTGAATTGTAGCGCTATGATGTAAAAAAACAATGCAAGCAGAAACATGTCATAATAATAATAATAATAATATTTAATAGAACATGAACTCCTTTTTTGGAAAGCCAGCTCACTGCTGGTTATAAAGACAAGTGATGGTCTGCTTTCTATTTTGGTCATGGCCTGTGTTAAATGGGTTGAAGGTGTGAGTGTCGGTGTCTTAAGTGCAGTTGAAGACATGAGGGCCGTACAGTAGCGAACATTTTTCAATCTGCCTTTGAAATGTGATGTGTGGAGGTCAACGTAAAGAGCCAGCTGACACATATTTCTCTTTTTATCTCTTCTTAAAGAGCCGAGAACCTCTCTGCGATGCAGCTGTTCACCTGATCCCTGGCGTCAAACCTTCACTCTCTATTGGGCTTCTAGTAACCACAATTTCCATCTTGAACACACAAACATACCATGAGTGTTGTTTTGCTCAAGGTGTATTTTATCATGCTGGAAGTCCATAGGGATAACCCGAGTGGCACGCCAACGCAGACATTTAACCTTGGCAGACTTAGAGTTTCTTACAGATTGAATTACTCTAAACTGAGTGCTCTAAATTAAAGCAAACGTTTTCTCTGTCGCACACACACACACATACACACACAAGTAATCCTAGTTAACCCTCAACACACAAGGTTTATTCCCTGGGTGACAAAAAGCAATTCCCTTTTTCTCTGTCTCTGCTCTACTTTATCTGTAGACCCAGACCTCGAGTCATTCCCTCGACCCTTTCATGTATGTGAATACCATCTTTGGAACAATCTATCTCTCTCTTGTGCTACACACACACACACACACACACACACACACACACACACACACACACACATAAGCACACTCATACCGCAGCACCTACAAGAAAAATATGCATAAAGGGGAAGTGTGGAGGACAAGTGGCCTTCTGATCCTGTTAACTGCGGTACAGCGGAGGGGTTTGGTTTCTCTCACATCGGGTAATTAGGCTGTCACTCAACCGGCTGCTCCTGCGCATGTGTGTGTGTGCATGTGCTTGTGCAGTGGGCCGGCTGATCATTTGATTGCCTTGGTGACCCTTGACCCCCAGGGAGCAAATATACCTGCTGGGAGAGAGAGTAGGGGTCAGTGTGGAGCGCTCAGAGAGCAGAACTGTAAAACTGATAGAGAGGGTCGCAGTGCAGAGATAGAAAAATGAGAGAAATACAGGTTGATATAAACGGCTAGCTGTGCTTATTAGCAGGCTGCTCGAAAGACTCTTCAGCTCTCTGGGAGCTTTAACCTCTAATGTAATGCGGTACTCTGAGGGCAATTTTAAACCCGTATTTTGTTTGCTCTGGTCCGAATCAGTGGATTAGTTGGTAAACTTGGTGTGTTTTCCCCTTGGTTCAGTTTGTTTTCACACAGAGAAAAATCCAAGCGAACCAAAATGCATCACTAAGTCTGCAGGGTGCGATTTGCCAGGGGGGATGGGGGGGGGGTGGGGGGGATGGTGGGGGTGGGGGGGATGGTGGGGATCCCCCCCCCCCCTCTGGTCTATATATCCCTGCCTCTGCTGAGTTATTTTTATCCCCCGGTGGGGACAAAAGTTCATCCCCCTCACAGTGATTTATTCTGCTTCACTCATAGACCATAAAATATCTCAAATAAAAATAGATGATGTAAAAGAAAAAATGTAAAAGTGAAGCGCAGCAACGTGAGAAGAGTCATTACTGCAAACAACAATAAAATCAGAAATGGATTTTCACTGTTAGCTCTCGTGTGACAGTAGAGATGACACTGCGTCTAGGCTACGTGATGACGCAGTAAATGGACCAGGGGTTGCCTCCTCTCCTGCTCAGAGATTTGCAGAGATGTGGGTAAAAGAGGGGCGACACGCCAAGAATGACCCCTCCACAGACTGTTTTCTTAGTCTGACAAGTAGGCATCTACTGTAGCCTATTTATTTTTATGATGACATTACGTAGTGCTATTGCATGTTATTATTTTCTATTCAATATAGAGCTGAATTAAACAGTGACTTGCAAGAATGACATTAAGTGTATTGGCAGTGGTGCTAGCCACAGCACTGAAAGGAGCGTTTAATTGTGGCATGTTAAATTAGCATTTAACCTTTTGTTTTATTGTCTATGATCACATCTCCTATGTGTCTGCATGATGAAAGGACAAGGCATGAACTTAACATCACATCACTGAGAGTGAAAATATCACGCTACTTGATGAACTCAATTTTTTTTAATGGATTAAAATATTCCTGCAAATGCAGGGGTCAAGTTCTGTAATTGTTTTATTTAAGTTCATAATTATTCTATAAATGTTACCGAAACAGCTGCAAGAAATAGTCTAATAGGCCCATTAGTTTATACAGGCCCACTGGGTTCTTCATGTGAGTGTTGTTTGCTTTATTGTCTACTTTGACAGCTTGTTTAGAGTTAAACGTAGCTATCTACCAACTTTCTCTCGCTGAAATTGTTGTAATCTGCTTGCAATAAACTAAATGTCAGGAAGCCGCCGCGGAAACCAAAATAGTATACTGTTTCTTCTTCGATGGTTTTCTGTGGCTGACTTGCTTGTCTGTCCTCCATGCATGCCCCGTAGGAGGACAATTACCCGTTTTGGCGTTTTAATGTTGGTGGAGGTATTTGCAGAAAACGAGCTGAGACTCCTGTCGTTTTTGCTCAAAAACTGTGTTTTGGGATTTAGCTTAATGTGGATGTAGTCTTATTTGTTTTTGTTGCAATCTTTTTCTCATCTTTCTCACCAAGTCTTGTTCCATCTCTGCTTCTTTCACTTCCTCTACTTTTACACCTAAGCTGCGAGCGGGGTCAATGCCCCCTCCTTCTCTCGGGGTGGTGCACCGTCTTAATTAGAGCCAAATCATCCAGGGAGGGATGAGGAGAGGTGTAGGACAGGAGGGGAGAGAGACGGCGCAGCACTGAGACCAGTGATTACTCAGGGGAAGCTCAGGGGAAGATGCCACGCACACAGTTCCCACTCACTGAATCAGGGCGAGGAGAGAGCACACTTCTAATGATTCCCTACAAAGCTAATTAGACCCTCTCTCTGTTTCAAATCCTGCCTGATCAAGCTCACAGGTTGTGATAATTCATAGAGAAGCAGCTGCCTAGCACAGAGCATTCAGTCATTAATCTACCGTGCCTTTGGTCTCTCAACATCCCCGTTATCTAAGAGCACATTCCCGTTCCCAACCTGATACAGATAAACAGATTTTATGTTACTGTAGTCCCACTGCGTGCATGTACATATGTGTGTTTTTCTCCAGTGTAATTGATTCATTGACAGCTCGTTTATTCAGCCTGACTAATCCAATGAAAGGATTATCAGCAGATGTTAGTGGAAGGAAATGTAAAGGGTATTAATGCAGAAATATACACTTCCATTCAACCTTTTGCTAAACCTCCAACGCAACAATCATACCTTAAAAAACGTTAAAAAAAAAGCACAGTAGGCCCGTCAATATTTGGATTTCTCCACATGTTGATGTGGTGTACATGGGGCTGTAGTACTATAAAAGTGATTTACAGTATTTTTTCAGTGTTTTCAAACCAAAACCAAAAAAGCAAAAGTGTAAGAAACAGTGTTTTTATCTGCTCTAACATAAGCTTGTTAGAGGAAAGCTGCATGTCCGGCTATCTAGCTTACAGGTTCTTTTCTTTTTTTCTTTAAAAAAAAGCCTGTTCACAGCAAGCACATCCACTGTGTAGTATTTCCACACTGAGTGAGAGCTGGTCCTGGGTGCTATCAAGGTTTAGTGCAACATTAGCAGCTCTGTCCTGCTCTCTGTTGCATTTGGGGAAGTTTACACTTCAGCAAAAGTTACACAAGATAGCGTTATAGTATGTATAAGTATATAAGCTAAACAGCCAAATAAGGTTCAAATTTAAATAGCAGTCTGATCCCATTTATCTTAACTTACTTATATAGCTATCTCTTCACTACAATACAAGAACAATGCTGTTTTATTTCTTCTGCATGGATCATCAGCTGGCTTTTTGCCTGGGACATGTTAGCTTTAGCCTCATCCTTTTGTTGCGATATCTTGTAGCCATCAAGTGCATATTTAAAGGGGACATATTATGCTTTTTGTGATTTTCTGTTATTTTTATACAGTTATGATGTTGGACGCTAAACATGGTCAAAGTTCCAAAACTTGAGGTGAACGTATGTAAAAATGTTGCCTGCAAGTCAAAAGCCAGGGCTTCAACCTGCTATGAGCACTTCATTCGCAAAGTTACCTCAACTTCCTCCTGGTGATGACATCAGATTGTTCGCTCATGCCCACAAACGGCCGTCAGTTTCCATTTCGAGTAAAGAATGAAAAAAAGAAGTGAAATCCAACTGCTGCTGTTAGTATACGTGCCTCCCGAGCCACCGGAAGTCTGCCGAGAGCCAATCAGAACAGAGTGGGCTCATCAGGAGGGGGGCCTTAAAGAGACAGGAGCTAAAACGGCCTGTTTCAGACAGAGGCTGAACTGAGGGGCTGCATAAAGGGACAGTATAAGATAAATAAGGAGCTTTTAACTCAGCTAGAAACATTAAAAAGTCAGCTTGAGATGGAATTGATGGAAACCTGTTCACCATAACTATAGCAAGCTATAGCTAATAAAACCGTGACAGTCTTAATTTCATCCAGCAAGATGTGCAGTGTGCGACTAGAAAAATGTGTTTGTGTGACCCACAGTTTCAAATTACTAAGACTTTCGATGGTAAATCTGCAGCCGTTATCATTGTAAACTGTATTGTAAATGTAGGCGAGGACGGAAAGTTACAGGCGTAGCAACAGTAACTAAGGGGGGCGGGGCTTAGCAAACAGTCGACTCCCCTCCCTTCTCTCTCTGGCGGTCTCACACATGCAGTTTATATTCATGCATGCCTGCACAACAGCCCAGAGTGATGACAGGTTTCTTTGGCAATTTAATGAGAGAATGTGACATATTATGGGTGTGAGGCTGAGGAAGACCTGGTTACAGAGAGTTTTAATGGCATTTAAAAAGGTGCCAAAACCTTTACGGGGCTGTCAGCTCACACAGTTTCTCACATAATGCTGCCTGGGCTGCAGTCAGTTCTCACAGCATTCTTTTGAAGATATTTTCTCTCTTTTGACATTTGACTTTTCCTCTTATTTCTCACTGATTTTTCTTTCTCCTCCTCTCATCTCTCATCTCAAAACCTCTCCAACTCTAAACACTAGCTCATTTTGAATTGTCACAGGAATCTGAGGAAACTATCAATGTTTGGATTTATTACTCAGTCTTACCTGATTAATCAAACATTTAAAAGGTGATAAACCCTGCATTCCTCTCCCTCATGAATTACTCTCATTTCTTGTTTCCCCCTTCAGTGATCCACCTCCTCTGAGAAAGCTGTTTCTTCATCAAAAATTTCTTACAGTGTTGCCAGATTTCATGTTGGACGGGTTTTATCATCCAGCCAACATCATAGATTATTACAAAATTATCTCTAAGTTTTTTTTGGACAACATTTACAAGGCTTTTATTGCAGAGCTGTAACAAAATAACAACTTGAAGAGGAAAAAAAGTTTCAACCTATTTGTAATGAATTGAAACATAATTTTCTCAATCATAACTGGTAGAGACGAGGGTCTGATTCATTGGAACGTGGCCTAACTTTATGGGATAAACCACCAAATTGGTACAAAAGGTCACCCAAAATATCACAAGCTGCCCAAAGTAAAATATCACTTTTTTCCCACCCAATCAAATAAGAAATTGCACAATGGGGCAGGAAACCTCCCAATCAGTGTTCTTGGTTCCCAGACGATGAATCCGCCTGATGCTTTTCCTTTAGCGCCACCATGAGGTTGACATTTTTGGCTTTGAGTGAAATATCTCAACCACCGTTGAATAAATTGCTATGAAATTTGGTTCCGACATTCGTTTTCCCAACAGGGTGAAGTGTTTCGTGATCCCTATGTAGCACCATCACCAGGACAAAAACTTAATTTGTCCAATATTTGTCACTTTTTGTATCATTTGTCTCTTCAGACAAGTACAATTCAGCAGTTTGTGGTGTGAGATTGTATGAAGTCTGTGGTAGTGAGCAGTATTCAGAGATTTGGGCATACATTCACATTTCAAGCACAGTTTAGCTTTTTCCTAAACAACCCAGGAAAATCTGGCATTTATATTCCAACTTTCAAAGGTGCACAAAAAATTGCTTCTTTGAATACTTTTCCTTTGGGATTTGCTGAACCTTTCTCACAACAAACATCTGAAGCCGTTATTTCCAAAAGCAAGAGAAATACAATTTTAATTTGTATAATTTTGTGATTCACACTGGCAGTAAGACGTCTGGCAGAAAGAGAAGGAAAATTAGGAAAAGGCATTCAATACAGCTAAAAGGGTTTTTACTGGTGATGTGTAATTATTTTCCCATCTAACCTCACTTCTTCCTTTCAATGTAAGTTGCTCAAATTTAATTTAAGTCGCTGCAGAGGGAGCTAGATGTTTATGCATGCTTATTGATCTTCAGTAGAAAGTAGTGAGAAATATTCTGTCACTGTTTACATGTTTGTTTACATCACAGAGTGACTGATATGAATCCAAAGCTGATGATCCTTTTTTATCAGACTTGCATCAAATTCATTTGTCTTTTGTTCCTTAAAATGTATAAAGTCTTAGTCTTAAGAGTTAAATGTCTGCTGTTTTATGTTTGAATCTTGCAACATGCCAAAAAGTTACTAGCTAGGTTTCCAAATTCCCTCCAGAATATCATCAAAAGAAAATTCGGATTAATGTGCATTTCCATCCTCTGCTCTTTTGCGAATATTTGGAGTTGGTGCTGCAATTTTTCCAGTCAGGCCATTAAACTATTTCAGAAGAAGCGGGTGCAAACCTCAAACAGTGAAAAATACTGTAGAGGTACGAGCGGAAACGTGAGCGGACATTTAGGTCACATGCTTCATCTATGTTATAAATGATTTATAAAGCATCAGTAAATTATTCATTAACCTTTAATAAAGTTATGCTTATAAAGCCTTTATAAAGGGTTGCTTATCAGAAAGCGGTACCCTATTATCTGTTAATAACTCTGGTAAATGTGTTTTCTTTTTATACAATGTTATAGGAGCACTATGCTAAATCAGTGGAGTACTCTTAATCTGTGCACATGTATGAGCATAATTCATGCCTTAATGTGTCATCTGACCTCATAAAAATACAGGTGCAACCAAGAATCACAAAGAGGGAGATTGAAAGAAAAAAAAATGCACTCAAAAAAATAGAAGAAGATGGATTCTGGTAATCCAAACATCATTTACATTCTTTTTGTCTGATAAAAGCTCCATTATTCCACAGGAGATCACTCAGGTATGGCTGTGCATACGCTGAAGAAGGTAGACACTCTGCCGCTGCAGTCACACACAATAATTATTAATGACACCGGTCCCAAAGGGCAATTAATTTTCAGAGTTCGTACACCTTCCTTTCTCCTCTGTGCCTCCGTGTTTCCTATATGTGCTCTGTTCCCTGCTCCCTCCTTTATTCTTTCATTAACGCTCTGGGCTCATCAGTAAGCATGGCCCACTTTAGGCTCAATTTAGACGAAGCTGCTTCTCTATGAGCCAGCCAGTGAATTGTGATGTCACGCCCATTGTCTGCCAATTACAATTCAATTTAGCAGAAGAAACGCTCTGGAATGTGATTATAGCAATAGATGGTGAGCGTGTGTGCATGAGAGAGAGAGAAGTCTTAGCAGGCTCTCATTGTATGAAAAGATTTGTGATGTTTTCCACCTTTCACTCAACACTTTCATATTCTGAAGTGGCTTCCAGGTCTCCTTCCTCCTCCCAGTTCTCCTGAGACTTTCCGCAGTCAGTTGGCTTAGCTTTTTTCAGACAGCGTGACATTTGCACCTCCCTGCTGCCTCGCTAAGCTGAAGCAATGAATACAGCAGGCTGCTACACACACAGCATCACTGTACACACACACACACGCACACACACACACACACACACGCAAGCTCTAAACCCAAAAGAAGAGTCTGATAATACAGATTGGAAACCTGTCTTGAGTTTTATGTGAATATGTCATATTTTCAATACCTGTTCATCTGCCTCTGTTGCTTTGCTCACCAGTCAGCTCATGAGTCAAATTGCTGCAAATGAAGACTCAAAGCAGGTAAGTGGGAATATAGTTTTACACTACAAATGATATGACTTGATCTCAGAAGAACTTAACTCACATACTGTAGTATTAATTCACAATTTAGATAACATTAAAAGATTGAAACCTGCTATCACTCCCAGATTTGATGGAAGCCGTTTGATACTGTTACAGAGTGGACAACAGCTAAATATAATGAGTATTTGTAGACGAAGCAATAAAACAATCCTATAATTTCAATTCCAATTTCAACAACTCATGACGTAAGAAAACGCATGCATGTAGTTCTTTTCTGTCAAAAAGCTCTAAAAGCTCACTGAACGCTGTGTGTCAGACAGGCAAAGTTAGCGACTAGCTGGTGAACATAGTGGAGCATTTAGCAGCTAAACAGTCAGATATTTCTCTCAGGAGCTGGTAGAGAGCAAACCAGAGCAAAAAGAGTAAATACTGGACACAACACTGACATGTTGATAACATGTCAGTGTTGTGTTTATTTTATTAAGTAAAAACTGCAAATACATCTATTATCTATTATTGCTAAAAGATTTGAGATGTTGGTGTCACTACATCTTAATTAAAGCTGTGATTAAAGTCAGATTTGGAAAGTTGAATCTATGGTTTGAGGTGTTAAAAAAATGGGACTTGAAAGCTTAAAACTAATAATTTAATGTGTGTAACAATTGCTTCACAGTCATCATTTTTGCAGGTGATGGTGCAAAAGTGTTTCTGAACATGCCTTCAGGAGATTCAACACACTGAGATTTTGAGATAGAGCGCTCCTTACAAAGATTCAAATTTCTGCTCTTTCAGCATTTCACGCTGTGATTTGACACCAACACTCCTGATGTAACTGCAGCACAGAGGCCTCTTTCAGTTTTTACCTAATCTAACTTTACTGCTGTCACATTCAAAGCTCTCCTTACCTCTACTGTACCATCTTCACAATCACTGTCACTTTAGAAAAAATCTCTGTCCACTTCTTACATCTGCTTGATGTTTAGAGCAGAATGAAGAACAGTGAACCAGCATTTAGGGTTCTCAAACACACACTGCCTGTCTTTTCTGATGTGTTATATCAGTCTTTTTTTTTTTTACATTTTATCTTCAGTACTTTCTAAAAACATTTTATTGGTTGTTTTTTCAATTCAATGATCTACATTAAGTGTTTATTTAATGACATTTCTTGTCAGAAAATGCCTGTCTCCATCCTGGTAAACGGTTGATAGATTGTGAAAACACAGAAGGGACAACGATGGACAGAAGTCCAGCTCTTCATCGTTCTATCCCTGACAAAAGCTAGCTTTACAAATTTACACAATATGTAAATGTATATATCATTTAATATGTAATATAATATAGAATTTTCTGTGTTTCCACTCAGGTTTTCTATGCACAGAGTGAAAATGTGAATAATTCAATTTCAATTTAACTTTATTTCAGACACATAGGTCCATATCAGTATAAAAATAATAAAATATAATACGAGGAAAACAACACAGAGATATAATCATTGCAGTTCACAAGTCTACAGTGATTAAAACAGATAGACATTTGTTTAAATAGTGTCTTGTAGGCTCAGTTGAGGTCATTATGATGACATTTTTTTAATCAATCAATTGTCACATAAATTTATACATAAAACTCCTCAACAGCATGAAACATATGAAAACATATGATTTGCACTTGTCCATTTTGGGAGCTTGAGCAGGATTCTGAACGCATCATTAAACACATTTTCATTTTTGCTTCACTATAACTGCGTCACACCTGTACACACCTGTACAGAGTGGAGTACAGCAGGCTCTAAAAAGGCCTGTTTTAACATCATCTGTACACACATGAAATTTGAGTGCCAGCGTATTTGCTTGTGCGTACAGTTTGCAACGCTGGCGCTGCACATCGTCATCATCACATAGATCATTTCTGATGATGTGACCCAAATATCTCACTTTGTTCAACACATTTAGCGCTTGGTCTGCCATAAAGAATGAAGGAAGATTTTGCTTCTGATCCTGCTTGGTTTTAGCAATCATGACAACACTCTTTTTGGAGTTAAATTTAATGTCATACTGCACACATAACTTGAGCTAACTGAGCAGTTGCTGTAAACAATCACTGCAAGGAGACAAGACGACTAAATCATCAGCGTACATCAGATGGTTATTAAGACTGTACGCCACCATACATCCAGTCTTACTCTCTTTTTAGAAAGATCATCCATATAAAAACAGGTGGATGGAAACAACTAAAGTGCATGTTAAGTTAAAATTTTCTCAGCACATACTACAATGTAAAACTGTCACTGTAAAATGAACCCATTTGGAGTGTTTTTTAAAAAAAAAGCTGTTTTCAGAGGTTAAAAGAGCAGTCTGGTGTGGATGAAGAGCCAAAATACAAAATACACAGTCAACAGTGTGAAACAGTCACGTGTGTATGTGCAAACAAACACACACACACACACGCAGAGTGAAACAGTGGTGTCCCAGCACTGTCGGGTCAGCTCCACTGAGACTCGAAGCAGGTATGATCGCCTCACTATATATAGGTCCAGCTCCCAAACATGCGAGCACACACACACACACATTACCCTGGTTTCCCTCTGTTATTCCCATCATGGCACAGACCAGTCGTTCCCACTCTGTCTCTCTTTCTTTCACCTTCTCCTCTATTTATTTCTCCCTCTTCAGCCCAGTGACTTCCCCCTCTCACTCCATTAGGTAATAGAGACCTTAACCAGTATTTCTCTGTGATCAGACGTCCAGTACTTGAATGTATGTACAGCGAACGTCTGGAGATGTGTTCACTTCACTTCAGTCTGCTGTAGCAGTATAAAGGCAGCTGCAGTATTTGCCAGACAAACAGAGAATCAATAAACAATTGTTGAGCCTACATGCTCAAAGCAGAGAATAGAGTGAGAGCTGCAACGATTAGTCGATCTATTTAGATAATCAATTATTCGCTTTTGAGCCATTTTTTAAGAAAAAATACTAAAATTCTCCAGAGAATTGGACTGTTGTGGATTGTTGGTGATGAGATTTGTTGACAATAAGAAAAATAGTGAAAATTTCCAGTTTTATCCTTTAAGTCAGTCAGGAAGATGAGCAGAAAGTGGATCAGGTCAGCTATGCAGTTTGCTACAACAGTCAGGTATGTGTTGTTTTAAAGACGTGTTTGAGATGTTTTCTGTTACCATGACATTTTTTGAAAAGCTGTGTGAAGCTCATGTTCATTGTCTCGATTGATGCTGTTCTTGCCAGAATCCCAATTTCCAAAATCTCTACAAGAGACGTGTTATCATGAAAAATAGTCATAATGGACAAAAATATACGAATAAGCCAAGGATGACAAATACTGCAATTTTCCTTTTAAGATAATCAGCCACAAATATGAATAAAGTTGAGGTTCACTGAGGTACAAACAAGGCAGCAAACAGCCAAGTACAATAGAAACACAAAACACACATTTACACTCAGTGGAAACCGTACAGCAGGTTGTTGCACCGACAAAATAATGACTGCAGCTTATCTTTCATTCCAGTGCCACATGGCTCATTTAAATAAAACATTTATAAAGGAGTTCTCGCTCTTCTTCTCTCCCCCCAGCTGGTCAAATCCCATTTGTTTTGTATAAACACACACATATAGATGCAAGCACACACACACACACACACACACACACACACACACACACACACACACACACACACACACACACACACACACACACACACACACACACACACACACACACACACAGACACATGTACATCGCCACAAACACAAAAGCATTTCATACTTGATGCTGTTTAGGGACACAAGCTCGCTCAAAACATTACAGCACAGGTAAAAGAGTCACATTTAATCTCTGTGGAAGAGACACTGAGGTGGGAATTTGTCGCCTGATGCCGTGAAAGGAAAAAAAAAAGTTGCAATTCAGGACCAAATAATCACTGAGACGTCGCCCCTCGCTGAACAGGTGAAGCACACTTACTGTATAACTAACACAATATTGTTTTCCTTGAGGCTTTCTGTGAAATAAACCTTTAATATATATTGTGATATTATATCATAGATACATATTCTGGTATTTAATAGCTTGCAATGCTGTTTGTAATTTAGTTTTTGTTGATAGTTGAGTTGAGTTAGAAGTTTTGGTTCTGTATTAATCTCTTCTTTATTCTTTCACCTTAATTTAGTTCTGATAAACCAGCAGCCTACCTATCACTGTGAATAATAAATACTAACATTTTCAAATGTAAAAATGATGATTATGAGAGAAACAAACTAAATTAAGACTTGTAACAAGCCATATGACTTTATACATTTCACAAATATTCACGCAAACATAACTTCTATTTAAAAGAAAGAGAGAAATATCATATAATGAAGACTCAGCTCACTGCAGCAAAAAGACAACAAGTCATTTTTCAGTAATCAGTTTCTACTGAAATAAATATAAACTCATCAAACAACATCTGTAAGATAACATTGTAGTAGCTCGCAGTAAACATGCTAGCATATTAGCTCGTTAGCGACAGTACTGTCAGTCACATGAATGCATCTGAACTGTACCCACTTGAACTATAAAACATATTCTATAGTTTAATATATTTGGCCATTTGTAAATACATGTAAATACAGTCGGCTATATTCTACTGTAGGTCAGAGCTGCAATGATTAGTTAATTAATCATCAGATTATCATTTTGATCATCGATATATCGTTATCGTTATATATTCACTGGTTCCAGCTTCTTAAATCTGATGATTTTATGCTTCTGTTTATCATATAATGTTATGTATGACAGTGAAGTTAATGTCTTTGGATTTTAGACTGTTGGTCAAATAAAATGTGCAATTTTAATATGTTACCATTTTAAAGACAAAACTATGAATCAAGAAAACTGACAAATTAATCACTAATAAAAAAATTGATAGTTGCAGCCCTATTATAGATAATTCATGTGCGTTTCACACCTGGTTGGTTGATTTCTTCATGAATGAAATGTGCACACTGGTTTCAAGCCACTAAACAATACATACAAATAGACAACATTTTGATCCAAGTCCAATCAAAGTCAGTTTGACCAGGCGAAGGTTCGACTTTGATCGAAACGTTATCTATTTGAACACATTTTATGGATTGGAGTCAGTGTGCAGGCGCTACTGATTCTGCCTTTTGAATAGCCTTGCAACAACAAGATATGTGTGTAATTATACCTCTTCAATGGATTTCTTTCTAACAAGAAAAGTCGACAGTAAAAAAAAAAGAATTCTGAACTGATATTGCTCTTCGTTTCACCACTCTACACACCTCAGTGCCGCAGGTCATCGTCCTGCGTAGGAGTTATTCTTAAAGCACAACCACAAATTACTACATCATATTATAAAAATATTAAATCTTCTCTTCTTGAAGCTGACTGAACTGCAATACAGAAAAATCTATCTGAGAGCTCAGAATAAGTGTTTTTCTTTTACTCAAGGCCGGCATCTCCACTTTGGTACAGCTGAAGAGAACTTACAAAAAAGCTGCTTGAAGAAAGCCCGGCGGACTCACGTTTTAAACATATTCACAGATAAAGTGAGTCATTACAGACAGATGAAGTGAGACTGGGCTGCTGTTACTGCACATCTGTTCTGGTTCAGTGGGTGTAAAGTACAGCAGAGGAGCTACAAGAGAGGCTGTGTGCTGATGTGCGACAGCAATATCTCATTCAAATGGGGTTACAGACTAACTTAAAACGACAAAAAGGCAAGAAAACACATTTCATTCTCACAGAGCACAGGAGGAGGAGGCGGTTAAGTGATAGAGTGCAGTCACGCATGGTCCTCCTCTTGTCTATATTCTGCTTACATGAAAGAAAAACTCTTATTCTCGTCTTATTCCTGCTCCACTTCTCCAGAGAGTAGTAAAAGGCTGAAGCCTGCAGCTGAAACGAGAAGAGTGGAAGGGGAATAACATCATCCTACTGAAGTTCTTTGAAAAATGTACAAAGTCAAGAGGTTGTGATCTGTAGCACAACAAGCTAGTGATGCTGTAAACATAATCATGTTCCCACACATGCTCAGTGGCGTCTGCCTTACACAGAACTACTCTCCGGAGACTGAAAACGTGAGGCTGTTATTAGTCTTTGGAGCCGTTTCTAAACAAACTAACGTGACCAAACTCTTCATAATGAAGGAACATGTGACCCAGTGCAGCGGTGTGACTCACTGACGTGTTTTCAATAGTTTTTAGACAATAACAGAGGTCTACAGCACAGAGGAATAAGATATATCAGACTTTGGATACACACACAATACTTGTTAGTAGATCAGTTCATTGTTGGTTTGGATCCAAACATGAGATTTGTTGACAATAAGAAAAATATAGAACCACCAGCCTTATCGTTTAAATACTGTTCATCAATATTATAAAAGTGTTTCAGTTACATTCATCCATTCATGACGGGCCGCTAGCTCAGCTTTTAGCTCCAAAACACTCTCTGTCATATTGGGAGAGAAAAAGTCAGATCAGTGTGTCCACACAGACAGGAAGGGTAACATTCCCATGAAGTCAGGGAGTTCGCTGCAGGCTATTACGCTTCAGTCTGCTTTTTTCCACCTAATACTGTTTAAATTTTGGCGAATCTGCACCATGAAAACTTACTGTAGTAAGAGAAAGATGGTTGAAGCAGATTATGTATGATGTCTGTGTTCTGATTTGAGTTATAACTGAAGAGAAGGACTTTTTTATGCAAATTGCATCAATCAGACAGATTCAAAGGTTTAAATGAGATCGTGGCCAACCTTAAAATAAAATAAACTGTCTGCTATATGGAAAGAGAAATGTTAAAATCATGAAGTGCTACTGCTGTAGTATCTATCTTTTGTTGCAGACTCTTTCCTCGGGGTTTTCGTCATGACACATCGCAGCACATAATGGTCCTCAAACAGTGGCTCCAGACTTGTTAGCCTGCAGTGTATCTTTCCCCTGGATTACAGAAGAATGTACTGATTATTTGGTGGACACATTCAAACAATATGTCTGACTGAGCCTGTGTGCAAAGAGGGGTTTTAGTTGGAGGGCTAAGTCTTAAATCAGAGGCAGGAGTGTAGCTTTAAGCAGCTTAGCTGCATTGTAAGTAAACACATTACACCCAGTGCATTACCAATCCAGCCGAGCAGAATAGAATATGAAATGTTTCATGAACTCCTGCTGGGTAAACATAATGCCTCAGAGAGACAGAAACACAGAGAAACTTCTTATTTGTATACTGAAAAATGTAAAACAAGTGAGTCAGCCTACAGTACAGTACTGCTCCTGAGCCCCTCAAACCAACATGTACTCACTGCTTCAGGGTAAGTACACTGTCAACAATCCACTCATGAAACTTATATTTAAAACAACCCTGGATCAGCTCGCAGTGTCAACACACACATATACATACGGTGCAAGTCACACATACTGTATGTCATAAGGTATAACACACATGCTGTATCATTGATACAGCTGTGACTAAACTTATATATCAGTACAGTCAGCAGGTTCTCTTAAATCTCAACCACCATACAACACAAGTCCTTCTCACCCAACCCTGTCTCCTAAAAATTACATCTGTATACAGCTAATTTGTTCTGCCAAATATGATTTCTGCCAGGATTACAGTATGTATAGTACAGTGAAAATGTTTTTTAGCGTGTGAAGTGAAAAGTTTTTGTGCTTCACAAGTTGTATGGAGGTGGTTAGGGTGGATAGTACACAGGTTAGTATCCTGAGCCCCACTGAGGCCCATATGCGGTTGGTTTAGGCACTAACACTTTGGTTAAGGTTAGCGCAGGGCGGCCTGGTGGCCTGATGGTCGGTGTTGTATCTCTCTCTCTACAAAAACTGCCAAAAAGTAATCTTTAAAAGAAAGGAAAAATCTTGGTTGTGGTTAAATGTTAATAAATCAAACCCGTAGTGTTTCATGCTTCATGTAACTGTAGATTTTTCAATATTTAACCAAGACCACAATCTTTCCCTAACCTTAACCATGTGCTGTGAGAGGCTAAACATAACCATAAAACACATAAATCATGCTTTCATGGTTATGAGTGGATATTTGAGTGGAGTGGATTTTGCACAGATGCTCTCTGTGAACATGCAACATAGCATATGAGCTCCTTTCATTAAAAAGGTATCCTCTTTAAGCTTCTCTCATAACGTATTTGCTGCTGCAAATTAGTGGTATAAATGTTATTTGCCTCACCTGTTCCTTTAAAACTGCCTTTAATCCAGCCTTTTAATTCTCAACCAGGATTTTTAGGCGCTTAAATGCTCAAATGCTTAAATGCTTAAATTCTTAAATGCTTAAATGCTTAAATGCACTGTATGTACGCGGCCTGATACAGTTAAAGGAATAGTTTGACATTTTGAGGTGGTGTACAGTCGGTTTATCAGAACTTTGTCACTGAAAACTGCTGGATTTGATGAGAGAACTCCTTTTGATCCAATGTCAATATAAAAATATCGATTAGTGCAGCTTTAAGAGAAAACTTTAGAAGACTAAATAGTATACACTTCAAAATACATCACCTACTTACATAATATCCATGTTGAATTATATGGGTCAAGGATGGATAAATAGTCATAAATCAGAAACTAATGAGGACAAATGTGAGCATATATTACACACCTGCTCATTAGAGATGAAACTCCGCAGCCATCTAGTTGATGTTTCAAACCACATTCATAAAGCAAAGCATAAAGGCAAACAGACCCAAATATGTTCTATCTATAATAGCTTCAATCCTTTATTCACTGACTCTCAGATGTCTCTTCATCCCTCCCTCACTGCCCCTCATTAAGCTGATAAATTTTGTGATCGTGTTCTGATGGGTCCCCTGGCTGGAAGAAGGAGGAAAGACCCATTCACAGACCAGTCAGGGTGACAGGATGGATCCCCAGCGCCCAGTCCATCGCCTTTTTTTTTTACAAAGTCTTCATCCCTACGATTCATTAATCATTTTTCTGTTCTTCCTTCCTTTATTCTTTCTTTTCATCCTTGCTGATTTTCATCTCATCTCATTTCATTCTTCAGATAAAATGAGCCAGAAGCACAATCTTGCACAAGCAAACTGTGTGTGCGTGTGTGTAAAAAGGCGTCTGCACAAGTGTGTGTGTCTTATGTACATATGTGTGTTTGTGCACATGCACCCGTTCTTATTTATGTTAGATGGTCTGAGCAGAAAAGGAAGATTGATTTTATGGCATCTCACATCATTAAAAACAGTTTGATTCAAAGAAATACAGAGCAGCTCATCGCACAGTTACTGCCCTCATTTACTCGGCTCTCTGCTGGAAAATGAGAGCGTGAGGATGTAAGTGTTTGTCTTCACACTGAGGCTTAAAATAAAAGCACTAAAAAGCAACAATCTGCTTCTGTATGAGCTTTTATAAATATGAATCCTTGCAACAAGTGCTGAAAGGAAGTACTGTAAGATCTTCAAAACACACGGGAGGTGATGACGGCCGTACAGTAGATCTGCAGCCACACAAACACACACTCCAGGCGGTCCGAGTCTCTTTCAGAGGCTTTCGTCACCCTGTGAGGATCCTGAGGCTGTTACACATGTAAACCACAGCGAGATGTCAGGTCAGCATGGAGTCTTTGCTGAGCAACCAGGCATCTCTTCTTTAAAGTCGACACCGTTCAAATGCACAATCCTTACATTTGCTTAAATTATAGTAGTGAGAAAAGGCTGAATTCCAGCACACTGATACGAATCATCAGTCGAGATCGACCCTGAGTCAACTCGCATTTTGTCAGCTTTGACACTTTTGTAGTCTTGTCTCAAAAATGACTGACCTGGTAATCCTTTCTCTACTTCACTTGCACACAAACTAAGAAGAAGACAGAACACACACAGCCAAACATGCCAACAAATGGCATTGTTTACAGTGGACTATATAGGATAAATCTATAGTTTCTCTTCTCCTCTCATTATTGCCTCTAACAGCTGACTGTCTGGCCCCATCACTCAACCCTCTCCACTGGATGAGAGGGGAACTTTACCCCACTGAGCTCTCCTGTCTTTATAGCTGAATATACCACTTCAAAATCAGGGCTCACGCTCTTTCCAGAGGTACTGTTGCTCCCTGTGATCTTTGAGCCAGAAACAAATTTGGTTAAGCAGCAAATCCCATGGTAGTTCACACTACCCACTCAACAGATGAGGGAGGTTTTTAAAATATCTGCAACTGCCTTTTCAAACAGATTTTCCTACATTCTCAGCAGCAGGCAGCTGTTTTCAGAGAAAAAGCTCTAAAAAAACACTACCTGCTACCAAACAGCAAACAGACACAGTTAGCTGTAGACTAGCTGGTGAACATAGTGGAGCATTTAGCAGCTAAAGAGCCAGATATTTCCCTCAGGAGTTGGTAGAGAGCAAAAACAGCTAAAAGATGGATTTAAATTCACCAGGTGGACAGAAACACGACTCCAAATGAATGATAATGTTGCTCTGTAACTGCTGGATGTGGAAATAAGCAACTGTTTGCTAACAAGTTCAACATATCAACTTAAAATGTGAGTTTAAGGAAAGCATCTGAATACTTCGTCCTCCATTGATGCTAACATGCTCACAATAACAATGCAGTCTAGCAGGTATAGTGTTTAGCATGCTAAAATTTGCTAAGTATGATGGGAATGTCAGTAGTAGTTAAAATTTTGACCTGATGAGCACTAGACGAAAAGTCAGGGGGTCACTAAAGTTCTTACAATTCCTCCTCAGAAAGACGTGAATGTCTTAACCACATATGATGGCAGTACAGCCAATCGTTGTCGAGACATTTCACTCAAAACCACAGATGTCAACCTCATGGTGGCGCTAAAGGAAAAGTCAGGATCACCAAAGTCAATAACACTTATCCTCTGGAGAACATGAACATCTGCACCAAATTTGGCGCCAATCCATCTGGTAGATGTTGAGATATTTCACAGCACAAGTAAAAACTTTGACCTGCTGGTGGCGCTAGATGAAAAGTCAGGGGGTCACTTAAAATTATTAGGATTCATCCTCTGGGCACCCTGTATGTCTGTGCAAAATTTCATGGCAATCCGTTCAGTAGTTGTTGAGATATTTCAGTCTAGACCAAAGAGGTGGACCAACTAACCAACGTTGCCACCCTTGAGCTAAAAATGCAAAATTAAATTCTATTAATTCTCAACATCGTGCTACACTGTGTCAGGTGAAGTGAGGTTAAAATCTGCAGCACAGGTTTGAAATTAACAGTCATTTGTACTCTATATTTTTTGTAATTACTCAAGGCTGCAACTAACA